>CAXKVY010009186.1:0-25208 GCA_964058915.1 Tetropium fuscum | reverse complement strand
CTCCTTGATAGTTGTCCAATACAGAGATCCGAACATCTTGCAGTAATATTTCATTTGTTTTTTGATGTGTTACTTCATACATCTGCCCCAAATAAGCTACAAGAATTATTATATCTTTTGGTTCGTATCCATTTAGTACTATATATTTGGCCAATTTAATTAAAAAAGTTGCCTCGTGTACATTTCTTTTACTTTCTTCTTCACAGACTTCTTCAGGTTCTTGATGATTTATGAAGTAAACAGATCTTAGAACTCCCCCAATTGGAGTTTTGTTCAAAACAGATTCATGGTCTTCCAAAGTAGGATAAATTGATGGATGAATAAGGCACGAAATTTCAGGCCGCATACGATGTTGTATATTTAATGTATAACATTGTATTTTATTCATTACCATTCTTTCAAATAAACTAATGCCAAGTCGATACTTTGTTTCAATTCTATATGTTGCGCTGCTTGGTTTCAACTGTTGATGATCACCAATCAGAATCAAGTGTTTGCAGTATTTTGTCAAGGAACTTATTATATGGGCCTCTAATATTTCTGCAGCCTCTTCTATAATGACTATAGGACTTTTTAGAGCCTGCAACGTGGACTGCAAACGTGCAGCACCAGTAGTTGTCATTCCAACAACTAATGAATTTTTCATAATTGAGGCACTCTCCATTTCTTGCGCTTCACTATATAGTCTGTATATGCCACGAAAACGTTTAATGAGACCTTTTCTTTGATTTGCTAGTTGTACTTTATACTGATCTAACCAATACCAATACAACTCCCAACGGGAATGCCATGGAATTTTAAGAGGGTTTATCACATCAACATCAGGAGGGTCATTATTTGATGTGTTATTATATGCATGATATCTTAGTTGTTCCTGGAACACAAAATAAAAAATAACCAATAGAGAAATAACCAAGAGGAGAAAAATATATATTTTTAAAAACCGGTTTCATAACTTTTTGTGCAAATAATTTAATTTACTTTCTTTACAAGGCCTAACTGTCATTATAGTCATTGAATAATGATAATGGGTTAAAGCCAACTAATAATATATATGGAACCATAATTCACTTGAATTACATTGATATTAACAAATTATAAGCTGATAGTATTTTTTTTATTCCCAATTGATTACCCCAAAAACCTTATTAGTTATATTTTTTTACGAATATTTATTAGTATATAGGCGACCTGCGAATTTAACTCCAGCGCCCCCAACGGCGTTTCTAGTAAGTTCTTGCTAGTCAATTTGCAATTTGACAGAATAGACGTTTTGTAGATTATAATTATTTTGTACTCTTAAATTATTAAATTGTCCCCGCTGTGGTATGGATAAATGTTCTTCAGACTCTGGAAACAATTGTTGTGTAGTGGGCTGTCAAAATATTTACGGAAATGCTGACGGCACTGTGAAATTTTACACTTTTCCTAGCAGACCCCATGAAAGGACAAGACGAGATATTTGGTTAAGTAAAGTGAAGAGAAACTGGTGATTTCATTTCATGTTTACTCTTTACATGCATTTTATTACTCACATTTTTATAATGTTGCTAAACAAAAGTCGGAAGCAACCAATATTTTTCCCCTTTTCTATGTTCCCAGCGGAATAATGTGAGAAGCTCATTTGCTTGAAACCAAAATATATTATTTTTCTTTCCATTTCCACTAGTAATTATTGTAAATATTTATGTTTTCATACACAACACTTTCACTTCTTTCCACAGCACCACAACAAACGTCAAAATAGTTTGTTGTCTAGTGAAAATTAATGATTCACAGAAGGAGGCGCTCGCGATCAATATTTGCAGGTTGCCTATTGTTGTCATTAAAATTAGTATTTTTTTGACATTTGAAGAAGTGTCACTTTTATTGTAGTATATAAGACAGTGTATAACTTTTCGTGACTTTTTTTAAAAATTACCTCTAAACGTTTCAAGTACCGGTGTGATTGGTGTAGTCTAGCTATGATTTCTTCTTCTTGCATCATGAAATATAAAGGTTTGATCTCCTTTTCCCTACTTCGTAATGTTTGTAAGTTATCATTTAGCAAATTTATTACCTGAGTAATATTTTCTATGCCAATAAGTGACTTATATGGTTTATGTATAATATCTTCCCATATATCATCAATTTCTTCATCATATTTACCAGAATTTGCATTGTTATAATATCCTTCCTTATTGTTCTAAAAAAAAAGTACAACCTAACAACATTTTACTAACACACTTTTCAAGAGGGCTCAACGTCAATGAGGAATGTCGACAAGTTTTCCACTAAATACTAAACACATTACTGCACCGAATTGTGCACTGCTACTTGCTAATCGAATTATGCAATAACATCATGTAATCATTAGACCTAAAGTTTTAAGCATCTCCAGATGTAGTTAACTTAACACAAAGGCGACTGGCGACTGACTTCACATTGACATATAATGTAACATGTTACATATCGAGCATTACACCAGTGAATACAGAAAACCCAACCGCTCAAGGCGAGCTGCTCGCGCTCGCAACCGCTCTATCAGGTTGTCGGTTTTTTCGCGAATCCCTTTGAAGTGCTCGCAATAGTCAGTCAGGAGCTTCAGTTTGTTGAGAGGGTAGGGAATGTGTGTGTAGGGCTAATTAATTTTGTGGGTTTTTGTTATTTAGTCTCCTAGTCTTTCTGTCACTGTCATCGCCTTTCTAAAGGAAGCAGACACTTCGTTTGAATTTGGCCACTTTTGATTCGATTAAATTAACCAGGACCTAAAAAATATGTAACAGTCATTCACGCGAAGTTTTTGTTTTGGACTATGATTTCTCGACTTTTGGGAATGCTTAATAAAGTCAAACCTCCATTTTGTTGTCTGGCTCTGAACAAATTCGTTACCCAAACACGTTTTTTTCTTTTCTTCGCCACCTTAAGAGGATTACATCTACATATAGAACCTTTTTATAGTCCCCACCGAAGAAAAAGCTCCTCAACTGGGAACTGAATACACTACACGTTGGTCTAGGTATATCTATGCCAACAAAAAAAATGTGCGTACTTTGTAAATTCCGCTCCACTATTCTTTTTGTGGAAAATATCTACTATCCAAATCTTGAAAGTTGGCTGTTACGCCATAGTTGCCTGAACTGAAATATAACCGAATTCTGACAGAAATTTGAAACGGTGCCACGCTAACTCTAGTACGGAACTAGTCAAAAGAAATCGATCAGTTGAACAATTTATTCTCGCTAGTTTGGATGTAGGAAATCATGCCATCTCATTCTTTTTCGTACAGTAGCTTACAATGATGTTAGTCGGATATATCAACAGCCAGATATATATATATATATATATATATATATATATATATATATATATATATATATATATATATATATATATATATATATATATATATATATATATATATATATATATATATATATATATATATATATATATATATATATATATATATATATATACACTGAGCTCGTAAAGTTTGGAATAAATTCAATTAATCGTTATTGAAGGATTTTCACAGGAAATCCTCGGACACGTCAACTTTATTTTATAAAATGTCACTTTTTTCAGCCATCGATTTTTTGTTTTGTTTTGTTCGTTTTTGAGCTATGACGTCATCGACAATTTTTTTAAATGACAACCCATATTTTTTTTCACGGATTTCGATAGAGCACATTTTTCTGAGTGCGAATATGTCAAAAACATAGTACCTTTAACATTAAAGTGTTCGAGATATTCGGTTGCAAAGTTTTAAGAATGAATTATACAAGCGATGACCAAATGCTAATCATTTATCAAGAAAGCGCAGGAAAAACAACAGTTTTGACAGTTGTCACAATTTTGAAGTTTTTCCTCGCAAGTTTGTGTTTTAATCAGTTGAATAATATCATTAAGTAAGTTGATTAATCATTATTCCATCATAATTCATTTTATTTAAAAATGGTTCGTCGTTTGAGTGAAAGGGAAAGAATCGAAATTTTGATGATGATCGGTTACGGGGACAGAGCTCGCACACAAGTAGAAGTTTGCCGTTTATTTAACAACAAATATCCAAACAGAGAACCAATTACACAGTCCACCGTTAGCAAAATAGAACAAAAGTTTTTAGAAGTGGGTCATACGAGAGATCGCCCTAGAACGGGTCGTCCACCAGTGCAACAAGATGTTAAATTGAATGTTCTACTAGAGCTTCAAGAAAATCCCCATTTACCCACCCGCCAAGTGGCGGCAAACAACGGAATAGTTCAAAGCTCCGTCTTGAAATATTTGAAATTGAACAAATGGCATCCGTATAAAGTGGTTTTGGTCCAAGAGTTAAACGAAGATGATCCTGACCGTAGGTTACAGTTTTGCCAAACCATGTTGCAACGCCTGATTGATGACGACGGATTTTTACGCAATATTGTTTTTTCTGATGAGGCTACCTTTTATCTCGACGGCACAGTTAACCGGCAAAACTGTAGATATTGGTCTCCTGAAAATCCACACTGGAAAATGGAAACTCGTAGTCAGTTTCCACAAAAAGTTAACGTTTGGGCTGGTATTGTAGGTAATCGTATTTTGGGCCCATTTTTCTTTGAAGGCGTATTAACAGGTGAAATATATTTAGAATTTTTAAGAGACGACTTAGTCCCTGCACTTGCGGTACTTTACCCAAATGACGTAGATCCAGATCTGCCCCATCACACGATATGGTACCAACAAGACGGTGCACCACCCCATTTTGCAGTGATCGTTCGCGATTATTTAAACCATGTATTTCCTAACCATTGGATTGGTCGCAGGGGAACTATCGAATGGCCCCCTAGATCTCCAGATCTCACTCCCCTAGACTACTTTTTATGGGGCTATTTAAAGAGCAAAGTCTATTTCAATAGACCAAATACCATCGAAGAATTAAAGGACAAAATTCGCAATGAAATTCGAACCATTCAACCCGATACTGTTGGTAAGGTTCTGCAGGAGTTTCAGTGGCGGATGGGATATTGCCAGGAAGTGAATGGAGGTCACTTTGAAAATTTACTCTGATTTTATTTTTTACTTTAATTATTTATTTTGTTGTAAATTGTTGTTAAAAAAATTAAACAGATTACTCCCAAATCTTTCAAAATGTTCGATAAGCTACCAAAATAAATAATATTACTCCTTAATCTTTTAAAATGTAATAAGCTATAAGCTATTAGAATCAATAAGCTATTAAAAATCTTGACCCGCCCGATAGCTTATGCATGGTGCCATGGTACATTTTATAAACTTTGCAACCGAATATCTCGAAAACTTTAATGTTAAAGGTACTATGTTTTTGACATATTCGCACTCAGAAAAATGTGCTCTATCGAGATCCGTGAAAAAAAATATGGGTTGTCATTTAAAAAAATTGTCGATGACGTCATAGCTCAAAAACGAACAAAACAAAAAAAAATCGATGGCTGAAAAAAGTGACATTTTATAAAATAAGGTTGACGTGTCCGAGGATTTCCTGTGAAAATCCTTCAATAACGATTAATTGAATTTATTCCAAACTTTACGAGCTCAGTGTATATATATATATATATATATATATATATATATATATATATATATATATATATATATATATATATATATATATATATATATATATATATATATATATATATATATATATATATATATATATATATATATATATATATATATATATATATATATATATATATATATATATATATATATATATATATATATATATATATATATATATATATATATATATATATATATATATATATATATATATATATATATATATATATATATATATATATATATATATATATATATATATATATATATATATATATATATATATATATATATATATATATATATATATATATATATATATATATATATATATATATATATATATATATATATATATATATATATATATATATATATATATATAAATATATATATATACATACATATATATATATATATATATATATATATATATATATATATATATATATATATATATATATATATATATATATATATATATATATATATATATATATATATATATATATATATATATAATGGACTTCTTTATATTGTCTCCTGTTTTATTATTATTTTTTAACAAAGACCCTTGAACAGCATATGTTGTAGATTAAGAATAAATTCGTGACGTGAGCGACTTCTTTTACAAGATTTGGAGTGTAATTTAAATCTTTAGTTATAATAAAAATTATAATAGTGTAGCTAAAAGACAAAAATAATAGTAAACAATAAATCAAATAAAAATATTTTTAATAGAAATAAAATAAATAAAAAACAAATTACCTGTGCACTATATTTCTCCTCGTACCTAAATAGTGTTGTTTTTAATAGCCAGGATTGGATGTCAGTTATTTTAGCACGCTTAAACCAACTTTTTTCGTAATTCGGAATAATTTTAGAAAATTCAGCAAAGTCCATTATACTGTTATTTAATTCTATTTGCTTTAATGTATCATCTATGGTTGCAACTTGTTGTATATAAGATTTTACTTCGATTTTCAGTGCATGAAAGCTAGGAGTATAACGTCTTTGACGCATAATATTAAACTGATTTAGCTTCTCATTTTTTGATCGGCTGCCAATTCTTAATATGTCTCGAGTTTCTACCAATAGTCCTTCTAAGAACTGATCAAGAGCATGGTTGGTGTAACATATGACCAACATAGGACTTTTATTATACCAAACTGACTTATTGTGTATTAAAGTGTGAGCTATTTTTAATCCTAAAAATGTCTTTCCAGTGCCAGGAGGTCCCTGAATAATACAAAACTCCTGAGTTAATGCTGCTTTGAACGCTGAATGCTGTGCATCATTTAAATCATAAAAAAAATTTTCACCCCAATTTAGAGGCTGAAATATATTGTCTTCTATTGTATATAAAACATCATTTTTCAAATACTCAGGAGGGCGGCTTTCAGTTTCAACTTTTAGTATATATCTCTCCATAGGAAAATTACTTTGCCGCATATTTTGCAATGCTTTTAATACATGATAGTATGGTTCGAAGTAAACGCTACTTTCCACCATCAAGAAATTTTGCTCGTATATATTCCTCGGTACCTCAAACATTTCATCAAAACCGATAATTAGGTGACCTTTTTTTAAGTCTTTAATGTCTCGTCCAACTATTTTACCAAAAAATATGCTTTCAAAGTGTGTACTAGTGAGACAAAGCAAGGAACCATACATAAATCTCTTTGAATTTTCATAGTTGATGTTCCTTCTTCTGCCGGAATTGAATTGTATTCGGTAACACTCCAAATCGTTAACCATTTCCATTGCTAAAAAACGTACTGAATGATAGATCCTAATATTTTCCAGTCGTTTGTTTGGATCCTTTAGATATTTACAAATTCCATCTTTTAGTGGGGTAATAAAATCCTCCCTAAGTAAGCGAAACTGTATATCCAAATAATGTTCCACGCTTTTATAGGGTCCTTTAATTATATTAGGTCTCAAAAAGGGAGTTTCATATGTTGTTACTTCTGAGGCACTAGGATAAATATCTATTTTTCTAAAATCATCAGGAGGCTCCAGTTCTTCAGAATCTAGGTCATTTATCTCATTGCTAGCATGTTTGTTTTCTACTTCGAGAGACACTTTATTTACTGCATCATATAAGATTTTAATGTCCCCTTTAATTTCTTCAGAAATGTTTATTGAGCGGATATCCTCCATTACCAGCATGCACGCTTTTAAAACTTTGAGTCTTGCTTGGCATGAAGTAAATGGAATTAACTCGTTAATATGCTTGCAAAGAATTATTAAATTATTCCAAAACTCATTAGGGTCTTTCCAGAAATAATTGTTACTCCGTTTATCTCTTTCATTCTGCAAAAGGAAAATAATAGTAACAAATTTGGTGTCACATAATCGCTTAATTAAAAAAGGAATAAACATGGACAAAACCTCTGTATATTTTGGATGCCATTACTCTTTTTAATTGTAGATAGATATTATACATAGATATTACACTCATTAGTGGAGTTATTCATAGCCCAGTTTGCCCAGATAGCATATATAACATTATAACATATGTAACATTCTTGGAATAATCTGTCAATCTTCTAAAAGAAATATTCCTGCAATACACAAATATATTGCGATTATTCTAGGTTTATTAAAGTATCATATACATGGAATATTTCCTGTAAATATTCATGTAATATTTATTTTATAATATTCCTTTACTTAATAATCATGAAATATTCCTTTTTGCACGCTGCATGTAATGCAATGCACACAGAACAGAGGGTGTATTTTAATAAGTTGCTATTGTAAATTTATTCAAGTACCTATAATGAATAGCCCTAGTGATTTCAATATTCATATCAAGCGTACACATACAAGCATAGTAGCACAGATATTACAACAGAAACACACCGTAGCAGTAGAGATGAGCAAAACTAAAACGCCTCTATTACATGAGATAACTCGTAGACTCTAACTCTTATTGACAAGTTGACTCAAAATTAGGTTGACTCTTACTAAATTATACCCTTATTAATTAATTATAGATTTTACCACTATGCTTATTAAATTATGCCAACTATTTATATAATCAAAGCAACCAGTATATTTTGTAGGGAAATGCTAGGGACAGAAATATTTTTCGGTTATATCTCAGAAACTATATGCGTCATGCAGCTTGACCGCTCTATACAAAATTTGCTATAAGAATCACTACTTATATTTGTTTACTTATGTTGTTCTGTTCTCGAGATATCCGCCCTCAAAGTTCGGAAATTTTGAAAAAAAAACACGTTTTTCACTTTATTTGTTGATTTCTCTTCAAATATTGTTCCCACAGAAAAGTCATAGCAAAAGAAGTTGTAGAGCAATAAATTATCTTCAAGAATATATATTATAATATAATAAGAATAATAATTTGATTTTTTTAATCAAACCGTGCAAAAGTTATAGCCATTTTATATTGTCCGTTTCCCATTTCATTGTGTAACAAGGATATCTGAAGGTAATTCCACCTCCAATTCTAAAACAGGCAGAACAAAAATGCGAGCTCATCCAATATTCAAATCAATTCAGGCCGATTCATATTGTAGGGTTTTCCATTATTGTCCTTATAAAGAAAGTTAGTGATTAACAAATGATAGTCATATATAGAGGCAGAGTAGTAATATATGTACATAATGTGCACTATGCATAAATAATTTCTTCTCTCACTTTTACGTGGGAATAACATTTGAAGAGTTATCTTAACAAATAGAGCAAGAAACGTGAGACAAAAAAATTGTTATTCGCAATCTCCGAAGGGCAGATATATCCAGAACAGAACAGCATAGCGACAAATGTAAGTAGTACCCGAATAATAATAATAATATCATCTCTACCTCTCATTCTAACCGCAATTGTTAGCCCAGAAGTCAGAGACTTGTGCGGGAGAGGGGGCGGCATATTATTATTTCTCGAACCGCATGTGCGACCAAGATCGACTAAGGTTGGTAAATTCTAACCACCATTCAGTGCATGAATGAGGGAAACCTGAAAAACCTCATTAGTTAGATATTGGGGATAAATTATTGAAAATTTATTTCGCACTGGTGCGGGGAATCAATCCACACACGCTGCTAGGTGTTCGAGCAAAGAGCTAACACGCTAACAACTCAACCACCGTCCCGGTACATGTTGCCATATTGCACCCAATGATTCTTAGATAGTCTTAGATATTTAACTATAATTATTATGTTATTCAGTTATGTTCACAGATATATGTTTTGTAGTTTTAAAATTGTAAAAAACATACGTACCTGAAGAGGTAAGTGTAATATGAATGTAGTTAAATTATCTATAAAATCACTACTTAATGCAATCTGCAGCAGGTGACTCTTTGATGTAACGAAACTGGAGTTACATATTTTGCATAATAATTTAACTAACAATACAATCGTATCATTTTGCTGTTTACTTTCTAATAATGCTCGGAAGCCTTTTTTATCATTAATTAATATTCCAATCATTTTCTCTAGGTCATTATTTTCTAACAGCCCTTCTACATATTTGAATCCCCTTGGATACTGTTTTCTGGGAGAATGTTCACGTTTGCGATTATTACTGGTCTCACCCCTTTCCCTTCTCCAATGTTGTTTTATATTGGTGCTTTTCACTGCTAGAGATTGTTTATATTTATGTTCTTTTTTATTATTTTCTCCATCCCCTGTAACATTTATGAAAGAAAAAACTGCATTAGAATATAATACTACATATTCTATACTTATATATACTTATTTACACAATAATATGTACTTATTACTATAATATAAATAGCTTCAATCGGACAGAATGCCCATATCCATGTTGTCAATACAGAATTATATAAACGCCAAAAAAGTCACTTTTGACTTTATGCTGTATTTAATATAGTTATTTATGCAACAAGTGTAAAAAGTAAAATTTTTATTGCACGCGACGTGAAATTGGCCAACGAGGCCGAGTTGGACAACATATCGAGTGCAATAAACACTTTTTGTACAAGTTGCATACCATATTTTTTCTATGTTCATGCAAAAACCAAAAAAAAATGTTAAATTTAGGTGGCTTTAATGTCATGACATTAGGCGACATGTAGTGATATTTATATCAAAAACTGTAGTACAATGACAGATGAGTGCAATCAAAATTTTATAGCACTAGTGCAATAAAAAACCAGTGTTTGCATTAAATATAGTTCAATAAAGTTTTATTTTTTGCATGATCGTAGAAAAATAGGGTTATTCTGCATCTAACTGACTAGCGGTCTTTTCAGCAAAAACGAATATTTGTCAGGTTGTTAGTATACAAATCAACAAAAAAACTTTTAATCCCAATGATGTAAAAAATCATGATTTTCACAATACCCCGAGTACGGAAAATACGACATAAAATACATTTAAACTTATTATACCATAAACAATAATTATTCCAGAATGAAACGCTAAATTTCTAACCGACACAGGCAGTACAAGAACCTTTATAAATTCTAAACTAGCATATGAATATTTTTCAAAATTTATTAAACAGGAACTTTTACAAGTATCAACTGCCATTTATTTACCATTTCATTTATTTACCAGCTTAAATACTTAATAAAATCATAAGTTTTATCTATTTGGCTTCTCAGATATATTCAAGGGTTTAATCCGCCTAGGTATATTAATTTATTATCACAAAAAACGCAAACATTGACATATATAACTTCCAACTAATTACACCTAATGCCACCTTCATCTTACATATCCTTTCTATGTTAGGACAAAACAATACTCCAACTCAGAAATTCCAATCATATATCAGATAAGAATTCCTGCAAGAATGCAAAAATAATCAAAGTATCACTGTCACACTGGTATAGGATTATTACATTTGCAAATATTGCAAACATTGCAAAACAGCAAATACTGAACTACCAGTCACCAGTCATTAGTAGAAATTAAAAATAACTTTGCTATAATGATTATAATAAATGCAAGTAAGAAAAATACTAAATTAATAATTTCTATTCCTTTTTCAAATTAATTAATGTAAATGATAAATATATGACTTGTAGCTACAAATGTACGAAATAATATTGTGTTAATTGTAGGCATTGTGTTGCGGCCCCTGGCCGCGCATGTGAAATTATGGATACATAATATGCAGAAATACCTTTCTTCTTTTACAACATAATATTATAAATACAATTTATACCTTTATCTCTATGGCGCCATGTATTTGTCTTTTTAAACGATGATTCTCGTTGTCCTTGCCCATTGCCATTTGACCCATTACCCTTGCTGTGGCTTTCCCCGGATCGGGTATGGCTCTCCATTTTGTACCACCCAAACCGAAGAAAATTCCGCTATAAATTCGCAATTAATTTAAATTCGTAGTCAAAAAAGAAAAAGTATTTTAAGAAATAAAGTGCAAAAGGAAAACGTGAAAACTTACCCTTGAAATATTTAGAAATCTAGAGAATTATGAGACGACTCGGAATGACTGCGTTCACACGAAAAAGCTCGCCACAGATGCTGTGCGCCTGCGCTGTGCGTGCATCACAGAACACCTGTGTGCTGTGCATAGACAAAGAAATAAAAATGCTCTGACCAGCAACCACAGAACAATCACTTGCGTCTAAAGAACACCCACTAATCGCCGAGTGCACCGTACGTGTTATCCTGGATGATATTTAAGCCTGACATATTTTGACACATTTGCATGCAAATGTGTCACAATAAGTCAGGCTTAAACATAGTCCAGGATTAAAGTATCATTCGCATAGGACAACGCAGAATTAGTGTAAGATTAACGTAAAATTTACCAGACAAGTTTTCCGTTCTTTGTTCAGGATCATAGAAAATTTACCATTCTACATGGCAACTTGATTCCCATCACGACACTGGAGCCCCTAGCCCTAGAGAAGCTTCTGAAACTCATTGCCTGCAAGTGTCAGAAGGGCTGCAAGTGCAATTGCGGATGCAGAAAATACTGCTCATTTCTTGCATTAAATATAGTTCAATAGTTTTGTTTTTTGCATGAACGAAGAAAAATATAGTTCAATAATGTTTTGTTTTTTGAATGAACGTAGAAAAAAATATGTTTTCGTTTTACTTTTTATTTTGAAACAAAAGAAATATATATGTCTACACTTCATATTCAAAGTCAGAACAATCCACCGGTTATCTATGGTGGCAACTCATAACTCAACCAACGATTATAGACTAAAATCCTTGTAACTCAACCACAGTATAATCACAGAATACTTTGACAACTCATATTGCCGAAGTGGTTACGTCAATTTGCAGCGGCCAGACCAGGGATAGCGCCACTAGGTATAGCAATGCCAACAACCGACTTTTTGTTACTCATCGTTTTGTTGTTTTGTAGCAGCGTATACCTGTGATAGGTATGCGTTGGTCATAGTTTCATATATAGGTTATTAGTTTTCTTATACCCGTATAGCGTCGTCGTTTATCGTTTTATTTCTTGCTTGCGGTTTCGTTTATTAAAATGTGTTCCTGTGTTCATTTATTACCTAGTACCTTGCTAGTGAGTGTTAAAATTCATTTTTCTACGTTTATGCAAAAAAACAAAACTTTATTGAACTATATTTACTGCAAAAACTTTCTTTATTGCACTAGTGCAATAAAATTTTTATTGCACTCATCTGTCATTCCACTACAGTCAAGTGTACAGTGTACTTTGTGATCATGACAAACATCAAGAAGACTAATAGCGAATTCGACTTGTTGCACGAGTGCGCATCGAGTGCGACCTTACTGCGTTATCTTGTATTCGACAACACAAAACAGAGCGAGTGCAAATTAAATGCGTATTCGACTTGTCAGAGCACACTGGGAGATAAAATCGTATTCGACTTGCATGAATGCAGGGTCAGGGTCAGCGTGCAATATTTTCGCACCGTCTCTGATAGACAGTGCAGCCTAGAGACCCTTCAACGAGAGTCTGGCCAAGGCGTTGCCACTTTCTGATTGGTGCCGCCATTTTAGTTCATAATTGAGTGACTCACTCAGATTTTGACATTTGTAGGTTGTTTATATTCGCAAAATTGTGACATGCAAAGTAAATCTACCATTCTTCATTGTGAAAAAGGTGAGCTTCAAATATTTGTGCATATGTAGAAATCAGAATATTGAATAGGCAAGTTGTGATTAAAATAGAGGTTGTGTTATCGGCTTTGCGTCTAAAGAAAAATGTACTCAAAGCGTTATTTCTAGGAGGTAATAGGACTTAATAACTTAAGATCACGGGATGTTGTGTACCTGAGTGTCACAATTCCACTAGGAAGGGGGCTGGGATGAGGGCATTTCCCCGTGATCCAAATGGGAGAAGAGAATGATCAACAAAGATTGGTAGGGGCAATTAGTGGACACCTAAAGACAGTTGAATTAGGATATATTTCTCGAAAATATAAGGAACACATCAAAAATAGAGACGAAACTAACAATCCACACCAATTTTTATTGGGCAAGTTTATGGTGGTTGAAGCTCCTCACATTCTGAACTGTCATAATTTAAAAACTAAATTAATTAATAGATTTATAGTGTTTAGATTGAAAGTGAACTGTAAAAAAATACAAAAAATAACCGCCAAGGATAGTAAAAGTATGGCTATGCATAGTGTTGTGAAATAATATTTTTTTTCTTGTATTCTGTTCTGATTAATAAATTGTTTGATAATAATTATTGTAGAGTTTTCGTCCCATTCTTATTATTCATGAATATACATATTTTACTGGTAAGTTAGTAGAAGCAGTACTACTCATTTTTTATATCTTTTATTTTATACCGCATATCCACGTGATTGATGCGAATGTTTGCAGTAAAATCATTTCTAAACTTTTTGAATTTGGCGCCACGAATTGTGATATAAAATGGCTGCCTTGGCCAGACTCTCATTGAAGGGTCTCTAGTGCAGCCAGTGTAATTCACAATTGTGACGTTAAATGCAAAACATATGGATGCAGGATAACAAATAGTTCTTGCAGAAATTGTTTCTGATTTTTAGTTATTGATGCTTAATTATTTTTTTTAATTGATTAAATTTTATTAAAACAATTAAAAGTAATTGTAAAAGTAAATATTAAATAATTAAAAAGTAATTAATTTTTTACTAATATTTAAATCCCACAATTTTATAATTTAAGAGTACAAAATAATTATAACCTACAAAACGTCTATTCTGTCAAATTGCAAATTGACTAGCAAGAACTTACTAGTTGGGGGGCGCTGGAGTAAAATATGCAGGTCGCCTATAGGAGATAACGGATATTAAAAATCATAAAGGAAATATGCTGTTTATTTTCACAAGAAAATGTAATAAAAATAAGTTAGGTATATCATGTTTACAATTATTATGGTTATGAAAATGTTAATACAGTAGGTAGATTCTCACTAATCCAGGACACCCAAAACCTGCATTACGAATTATCGCCAGATTACTGGTACTGCCTGACAACTAATTAGTGAGATTCTTCTCTGTATATTCAAAAATAGATTCTACAGCTTGAGTTCGTCCTTTGGTCGGTTCTCTATCCAAGTTTTAATATTTGGTACTGTTAGTACATGTTCTTTGACTGCTTGCAAATTGGGAGAATCAGCAATAATTTCTTTTTTTGCCATGAAATTCAAGTAATCCAGCAGCGCAGTAAAGTATACATCGGCCCAAGTTAACTATAAAAAGATCAGTGAAAAATAAATGTGTCAACTTGTTTGAAGAACCTTGAACCAGTTTTACATAATGTAGCAAAATTATTATGTAAAACTTTTTTTTTATGTAAACGCTTAAGTATTTCATTGTTATGGCAACTAGAGGCGATAATTCACGTCGAAATACGTAAAATGGATTCTTTTGCTATTTTCCATATACCTACATTTTAGGTTTTTCTGGTAATGGTCATTATAGACATAACTCACGGCAAAATATGTAAAGACCTACCAAAGATCCTATTGTAATTTTTGCCGTATAATTAAATTACAGCTATTATCAGTTTGTTTGTGATGACAACTGTAGAGGTGACGATCATGTCGACATATACTCGTATAAAACCGGTCTTTTGAGGTATTTTCCACATAAACGCATAATTTATTAGGAATTCACAGGTTTTATGGTCATTTTGTAGGTGCACCCGCGCCGAAATTTGTAAAGACTGGTTGTTTGTTGTGCTTTCGATATAAATGCCTAATTTAAGTATATACTTTGCAGTTTCTTTCTGATGGCAACACGGGAGGCGAAATTTACGTCGATGTGATGGGCATAATAGGGAACATTACTAAAATTTTAAATATAAAAATAACACTAATAACCATAGCGAACGTTGTACTTAATAAAACGTGTACTTCACAAAAAAACAAGATTTCTAATTCCGCGCGATCAGTATGAAGGATCTAAACAGCGATAAAATTGAAGCGGCCTGAAAAGAACTATGACGTCACAAACTATAATATTCGGCAAGCGTCGGAAAGCGACTGAATGAACTATGAAATCAAGCGGTCGACTGCTAATGAGATCTCCCATAGCCGACCGAATCGGCCTCCTGGTCGTTTGTAAATTTTAGGCCGTGGTGTCACGACCTCGAACCTGATTCAAATTTATAATAATAATTTATAACAAATTCATTATTGGGACTTAAGGCGTCATATTTTGCATATCTTATTTCAGTATAACATTTTCAGTAGAACATTTTCATGCAATAAAAAATGCGAATGTTCCCTATTTACGAATTTCAGTTTTCTGGAGACACACATTTCTAGACTATAAATCAGAATTTCATCCATTTCGAAAATTCATCCGTAATCTGTTTGTGGCAATTTTCCGGGCAAAACCCGTGTCGGAATATGAAATATATCAAAATATATTGTAGAAAATAATAAAATGTACAAATATCCAAGAGAGAGAGTAATAAATTTACGATGTTTGATATTCGGTAATGTTTATGTCTAATGAAAAGACAAAATATGTTTAGTTATTCCATATCCACTCCACTTGAATGAAACAGATGTTCACAAACGTTAATTGCATTTGAAGCGCTGAAATTATTTGAAAAGTTATCATCTGATAACAATCCATACATAAATTTAATCCTTTTAGGTCACCTATACAATTTTTAATCTAATCAGTTGATTTACAAAATGGTTAAACTAATAATAATAAAAGAACATCTCTTTGATAAATTTTCTGAGGTTAGGGGACTAGGGTTAGGTTAGGGACTAAGATAAAAATATAGAATAAAACAAGGATCCCGGAGTGGAACGGAGCATGCGCTTTAGAATATCACTGTCAGCTGACAAAGCGCCCTGTGTTTTTATTTATCTTTATAACCTAAAACCTAACCTGTGTGCGTTTATGTATTAGTGCGGTATTAGTTTATTTTAAGTCCACAATCAAGGATTACAGATTTGTAATGTGATTTTACGACTTTCGTGATGTTGGGCGTATGTTTAATATGTATACTTGATTGAAAATGTCTAAAAGTTGCCATTTGTGAAAACAAGGAAAATAGCTAGTATTCGTTAATTCAGATTCGTTTTCAGCACTTATAAGACAGATTCATTTATTTTATAAACATTTTAGAGTTTGACCAGGAGGAAAGTTGCCGTTTCAAGCCATTGGAAAAAATTGAAACGATAAAATTTCCCGACACAATGTGATTTGCTCTGAGCAATTTACTAAAGAATTTTCGCCCTGGCCTGCTGATTCTAGATCTAGAATTGTGAATATTGAAAAATGAAGCCGTGCCTTCCCTAATATTAAAGCCTGAGAGGCCTGTTTTCGTATTTCGGACTCGTTTAGAGACTAGGTTGAATCACTAGAGACCCGTGTGAATCGGCTCTTACTTAAATCGCTTTTGTGGCATAATATTTACTATTTCAATAATGTACTTTCCAATTTTGACAAGTGATTATTCAGTATTTATTAACTATATTATTCGTACTAACTAGATATGCCGGTAAGGGCACTATCATGTACGGTATGTAGTTGATTTGATCTTATATATAATGAACCACCAAACCGGCTATTCGTTGTGTCAACTGTGCTGCATATAACCGTTTCGTTTATGCATATAGTGTTATTTAATTTAATAGGGGGTCTAAAATTTTTGACGCTGGCCCTGGTTATTCACTCGAGTCGGTCCTGTTCTGTTACATTGCACAGACTCCGTGACGGTCTGCGCAATGTAACAGGCACGGATATATTTTTAATGGAACGCATATATTTCATGCTAAGCTAAATCCCGCCCCAGGCCATCTCAATCACAGATCACACATCTCAATAGCGCATGGGCGAATTTGCCGGGCACCTTATTTGAAAGATGCCTATTATAGTTTAGATCGCAAATAGTTCGATATGTTCTATCACAAATTTTGTTTATTTGGAACGCGAAAAGAAATCGTGAAATATTATAGATGTGTAACCTAGCTGTTAATATATGAGTGTTTAATGGGATGATTTATTATTTATAAGTTTTCTCGTACTTTATTTAAAAAAGGAATAGTTCATTAAAGCTAAATAGTGAGGTTATGTTTAACGTTTTATTCTGGGGGGAATGTTATTTGAATAAATCGAAAGATCTGGAATAACGGTTAAAAATAAATAGGATAATATAGGAGAAAAGTGCATTTACGGTATTTGTGGCAAACTGTGTTGGTTTTTTTTATACGTACTTAATTTTCTATATAGTCCCATCAATATTTATATTTTCTCATAGGTGTTCGGTACCCAAGTGTATTTTTGTGTAGGTGTAAAAGATATCAATATCATGTACATTATCATATTGGCACAATAGCTCAGCGATCTAAGACGTAGTGTGACAAATACGTGTAGTTTCAAGACCACCGTGTTAATGGGTTCAATCTCCAGCACAACAGATGGCAATGTTGGTGGATAATAGATGTCTGTCTGCATTTTTCTTCAATATGTAAAGCCCCTTCCGGGGGCACAGCTTTGACTTTAGGGGATGTCTAATTTTTGTGATGTATTTATTATCACAACTGTAATAGTTCTTTGTCTTTTTTAATTGCGTTATGGTTTAATACCTATTTTGCCATCTTTAATTTTAGAAATCTAAAATCTTTTAGGTGGAAATAAATGACATTCTTTTTGTTCTACAAAGAAAAAAAATCACTGCCAAACTCTCCTTTATAATTGTAACACTTTATACTAAAATCCTTATATTTTTTTGATTTAATATTTTTTAAGCTTGCAGACTGTAATTTGGAAAACAAAAACCTTATAAAAATAAGATGAATGTAATATTAAAATCTTTATAATTTGCATTCGGTAATGTTATTGTCATGCCAGTATATATCGATATTATTATATACTAAACTAACAAATTAGTACCAAAATGGACATAGTGATAAAAGCAAAAACAACTTTATTTTACTCAACTGCTTTTAACGCTGCCAAACAACTTTTTTAACATAATTTATATAATTTTTTGGCTTTTAAACTATTTGTTTAATAATGTCATTATTATTATATGTATGTTATATACTTACACAAGTAGCTAAGAGTATATAAGTAGCCGGAGTATAGTTAGGTATATGTTGGAATAGATATATAGGTATTAATGGACTTATATGATAACTATATTTTTATAACATATTAATACCATTTTACAAGACCAGAGTATTAAGTACATTTTTAACAGACACAGACAGAATGAACTACTAAATACAATGTTGACTTCAAACACGCTGATTGGAATAAATATAGTTCCATACATATATATCGAGAAAGCAAAACAGAGTACAAGTTCTTCTAAAATAATTATAAAGCATCATGGTCCTTGCATAGTTCTTATCTAGATCGATAACTAGCAAAATTAGAACAATAAAATCGTAAAGAAAATGTAAGGAGCCACTGATCTCTTATGAATTTTCTTGATGTGCCTATTTCTTGTGCTGCTGTCAAAGAATACTTTGTTACAATACTGACATTTATTCGTCATATCCATGATGAATGCTAAAATTTTAACACATAAAATATCTATTACTGCTTATATATTAGATATGTTTGATGAAATTTAAGTAGGTAACTACTTATAATAACGTGGAGTATAGGTATATATAATGTTATACATACAGTAATTTTAATGTGCTCTAATGTGTTTAATAAATCGCAATCGAAATTCTGAGGGCACTTTTTAATAACTCATGTGGTAATCGCTAAAAAGTATCACGCAGAATGATGGCGACGATGATAGGTTATATTATGTATTCTGTATTCTTTTATTTCAAATTAATTTCGCGATCGGCGCGCATGCGCTGTTGGAACGGCCTGGTGAGGGATTTAGTTTTTGTCAAATATGTTACCTATCAATAATTATTATCATGCCTCATTTTACAACTGAATTATAAACAAAGAAATTATTTTGACATAATAGTTTTAATATATATGACTTACACGACCTACAGCTAAATAACCATTATTTTTCTTTGCCTGAGAATCCAATCTTTCCAAATAGAAAGGAACAGTTTTTTTAAACAAAGGTTCTGCCTTGCACTCTTTGGCTTTTTCATCTTCTTCGTAATGATATAGAGCAATTTCTAAAAGAATGAATATAAAATTATATAATGCTTTGATAAGATACAAAACTGTAGGGAATGAAAGGTGAGATGGATCCTATTACTTATTTAATTTCGATAGGGAACCATGAAAGTGACAAGCTGCCACACTGTTACAAAAACGTATAAAATCCAGTTTTCTGCTCATAAAACATAAAATATAAAATGTGTAATGTAGTCATTAATATCATTAAATTTGTTTCTCATATATCTTATAATATATTTCGAAAATTTCTATTTCCATATTCCACCTAAAAACCCTCTAAAAACTACCGTTATTATATTGTAAATAAGTTAGCCCCAAATTCGAATCACAGAATGTCATTCACCCAAAATATTTTTCTTCCAAGTTTCACCAAAACCGTTCAGTCTTTGAGTTACTAACTATATATAACACATTTTATGATGTATTTTCAAGAAAAAAATATGTATTGTTTGAAAAACCACGCATTTAAGGGAGTGATTCTGTAGGTGAAATCGCGGAAAAACGGCGAATCGGTGGGCCCCGGTAGGTGATGGTGCTCTGTCAGCCCTTGAACATATGGTGATTTTTTTGTCCATCTAGACGTGTGGGGTTTTCGCCAAAATGAAGGTGGTGATGTATATATCGTATTTTACTTGAGCACAGTGGGTATTTATTAATAAATATTAATATGAGAGTTAAGTAGAAGTGACCCCAGATGTCCAGGCTACAGTTCATTCAATATGTATGTATAGTTAAGTGACCTCATATAAGATACCGCGCAGTTGCCACATGTAATTCTACTACTACTTACGTACGTCTACTTTAAATATGACAATCACGTAAACATCTATTTTTATAGTTAAAAGCGGCAACGCCGATCCATGACCTCTCCAATAACGAATATTCACGCGGTATATCTCTTTTTAACTTATTGGAATCGTATCTCTCGGATCGGGATCGGATTCTCGGATCGCATAGGATCAGGTTCGCATATCTTACAGTGGCGTGTTCGCGGGAATTGCTAATATATTATTTATATACCTACCTATGTAGGTATACATCGAAATGACGCGCCGTCTGTGTTTAGTGAACGGATGTCCCCTCTCTTACATAGGATCCATGGGTTATACGCGCGTAAATTGTAATGGTCATTCGCGATAGAGTAGTGTTATTTTTGTTTCTTGTGGTAAATATGATTACTGGCGAACCACCACTAAAAAATGGTACCGCGCTGAAAGGAATACTTCATGAGTGGTGTGGAAACTTACATTCAATATCAGCTGTAATGTTCTACATAAATGTTCTACATAAATGTAAAATGTAAAATCTACATATAAAAACCTACTACTTTAACCCCCTGTAAGTAGTTTAACCCCTTGTAAGTAGGTACCTATTGACTTTATTTTTATGTAGGTACTTACCATCCTAGATCACCTTCTACTTTCACCCCCCTAAGAAAAAGAAATGTCTACGCCAATGAAAAACATTTGTAGGTCAAAAAATACATACAATATTCCCGCCTCAAGCTGTACCTAAACCTTTAGCATTTACATCATTTCATTTAAAAAAGTCCTTCATTAAAAGTAATGGACAAAATATAAAATAAAACAATTGTTTATATGTCTATTTGGAAATAAAAATTTAATAATCAATATGAAGACATAGAATATGCAACTTCGTTATTTATGAGTGTAGATATTAATATTTTATGTATTTGTGTTTTTTAAAGTTATTTTTAAGTAGTTTATGGTTTGTTGCAAAAATTGTCACAAGCTGTCATTTAATTAGTGCAAGAGGTGTGCCAAATGTCGTCCTTCTAAATTCATCCATAGGGGACAAAATAAATAATGCATGCAATGCAATGAAAAGCAATAATTCTATAATTATAAGAACAGACACAGTTAAGAGCCAACACTGTAATGAAAAATGAATGTTACTTTAGTCTTGGTTTCACTGTGTGAAATGGGACAGTAGGTAAAGTAGTAAATACCAAATCCCTAATGCGGAGGAATTCTCATAGTATAGATTGGGCCTGAGATATACTATCAAAAACTTACTTGAACGCAAATCATTAATGGTATCAACTGCTCCATCAATTTCCAGATCCTCCCAGTCATCTTTTCCAACAAGTTTTACTTGCTTAGCCACATATCTGCCAATGGCAATACTTTGATGGGCTACTTTTCCATCATGTTCCAACACGGGCATTTGTCCGAATGGCATATCTGCAATGTACGTAATTAATCAATAACATAACCCAATCGCTTAAAAAATATGATATATATTATATACTTGGTTGTAGAGAAGGCCAATTTTCTCTTTGGATACGATTATCTTCAAATTCAACTCCTCCGTAGCTTAGAAGGAACCTGATAGGTTCGCCAAGGGCTGTGAAATCAAAGTATGTGAGTTTGTAAGCAGGAGCCATTTCTATAAATGAAAATATTTTAATAATACTGTTAATTACTGTTAATAAACTTGAGAAAGGTACAAAACCTGCGTCAGTAGTATTTATGTTGTGTGTTTTAATAGTGGTTCTTTTAATTTCACACTTTGACAACTCTTCCATAACAGACAATTAAGTGTCATGAGCACTCTAGATTTAACTATGTTAAATAGGTATGTTTATCTATGTATTTTATACATAAATAAATAAATATATATATATATATATATATATATATATATATATATATATATATATATATATATATATATATATATATATATATATATATATATATATATATATATATATATTTACCTTAATAACAATAAATGAAAACCATATTTACCGCGAAATTTTCGCACTCGGTTTTATCACTATATCCACTATATAAAATCTCGGTTTTTTCACTATCTATATATCCTAAACTACGGGTTTGTTCATAAACATGTTATTACGTT
The DNA here is from genome assembly GCA_964058915.1 of Tetropium fuscum. NCBI lineage: Eukaryota > Metazoa > Arthropoda > Insecta > Coleoptera > Cerambycidae > Tetropium > Tetropium fuscum. The sequence continues at coordinate 2,227 of CAXKVY010009186.1, read as the reverse complement.
TTTAAAGTAGATTAAATTTGCTACAATTTGAGATCAGAACCAGTATTGTAGATACAATAGTTACCCTCCGAAAATGGGCATTTTTATAAAATACTCAAATTGACGGGGGTTCCTGTTTTAAAAATCTATGTATTGTTGTCTTATGGGGACTCAAGTTTAAAACATAGAAATATAAAGAACGTCTGTAGGCGTAATAGTGTCTGTTAGTGAAATGAGTTTTATAAATAAATTTCTTGATGTTTTAGTTGACTAATAGACTTTTCAAAAATTTATTAAACATTAAAATAAAAATATTAGGAATTTTTATGAAGACGATGTTTGTATAAAAAACGTATGTTGCTTGATCCTATGCTTCAGAGTGGAAGGGGTTTGACATGGTCCTTAAATTTTGCGATGTTGTCGGATCAGTTATGACAGTTATTAGGTATAGAGGATTGTAAAATTTAGATAAAAATATATTTTAATAAGAATGAAATCTCTATCAATAAAATAAGAAAAAAATGAAAACTTGAAAGGTACTATTAGATTTTTATAAACTTATTTAATAACAGTTTCTTACATAATAAATTATAAATTCATTGTGTTAATTTAAAAACCGGCAATATTTGTGGTAACATCGCTGAATTTGTATTTATATTCGTTAGGTAGGTAACTTCTAATTTCTAATCTCATTTTATTTTGATTTACCTACCTCTTTCACGGTTTGCAGTTTTCATCACAATCATATCTATTTTTTTTCTGTGTGCATATAATTGATTTTGATTGTTGGTTAGAAAATGGGTGAAAATCATAGACATATTAATACGTCTATGGTGAAAATAGAGTACCTACCTAACCATAAGTGATTTTTTTAACGTAGCCACAATATGCGTAGCGTAAGTTCTTGTCACTTAAAATATTTTCAGTCTGATTGATAAATTTATGTATTTTGTTTTTGGTTGCCCCGACCTGAACAGAGTATTCATAGGTATGTACAGAATGTGCAAAAAACCGTTCGATCGAAAGTTGTAATGCACAATACCATTGTTTTTCGAGCCTTTTCCATCAGTATCATCAAGTTTGCAGTGCGGTATCTGTTTAGTTAGTTAAAAAAATGTCCATAAGTATAAATAATAATCCGGTATCTATGTATGTGTGTACTTATCGGATTATTATTTATACGGAGAATTCCAGATTTGGGCCCTTTTTGCCATAATTCTTTTATAAAAGTGTACATAGTAGGTATAAAAAATCGATAAACATTGACCGAATTAATAATAAACAAATAAATATATAAATAATCCACCAACAATCCATAACATAACCCTTAACCTGACTTTTTAATTTTCAAAGCTCAGCTGGCCTGGCGCTCTTGCGTATTAAATGTTAAACTAATACGTCCGTGGAAAACAGACATTTTAATTTCAATCTTTCAAATTTAACTCATAGGTCTAAAAAAACAATTTGGGCTTGAATTGTAGAGAAATATGTTTATATAACGTTTGACTATGGTAGGTTTAAATACTAAGAAATACCCAAAATCCGAGAAATTCCCCTCTAAAAATCACTCTTTTGAATCTCCCATAAGAAATACATGGCAGTCAAATTTGGTGAAGTGTGTTTAGGAACCCATTTCAAATTTCGAGCCAGTGGCGGCTTTAGGCAGGGGGCGCACGTACCCCCCCCCCCCCCAAAGGACATGGCAGATTCCATATTACCACTACTATGTACTTTGATATGAAAATATATTGGGTATATATACTATATATGCTTTTTCTAGTTATTATATATTTCTTTTGTCCACTATTTTCCGCAACATATACATATACTCGTTTTTATACGAGCACGAACAGTTTTATATGTTTGGCTATCCACATATTTTTTATTGTATTATCCATATCCACCATGTTCATATCCATGCGGTGGCGCACCGTTTTATATCCTGTGCTATTCCATTGCACCACTGCGCCACCACGGGGCGTCGCTCTCGGCTACATTGCCACTATTATGCATTATGCACTACCCTAAACGATTGTTCTTTATTTATTGTTAAATATTACTTTTTATGTTATCCCTTATTTAAAGGACCTAAATAAATGCTATAGGTACCTACTTACATTTTGACGGCATTTGTTTTTTACCCGGATTTTCTATTTGTAATGTTTAAAAAAATATATAAAAACACATTTCATTTTATTTCAATAGACTAATGCGTAATATAATTTTTTGTTATTTGAAAATGGTATGG
>CAXKVY010009185.1:22500-27609 GCA_964058915.1 Tetropium fuscum | reverse complement strand
ATAAACAATTTCAGGTAAAAAATGTATGGTAAAGCTGTTAAAAATGTTGAGTTCTAATACTTCTAATAGTGAGGAAGAAGAGGAAGTATTTTTTTTCGATCGATGTGTGCAACATTTGCAAAAAATATATTTGTTGCAATAGGGAACATTCCCATTTTTTTATTCTATAAAAATGTTCTACCATACTGTGAAATAAGATATGCAAAATATGACGCCTTAATTCCCAATAATACATTTGTTATAAATTATTAAAGTCTGGCGCGCGCCAGCGAACCCTTACAAACGGCTACGGGAGATCCCAGCACTCGACCGATTGTTTTCATAGTTCTTTCGGCCGCATTCCGTCGCAACGTCTACCAAATATTGTAGATTGTGACGTCACAGTTCGTTTCGGGCCCCGTCAATTTTATCGCTGTTTAGACCTTCAGATTGATCGCGCGGAATTAGAAATCTTGTTTTTTTGTGAAATACACGTTTTATTACAACGTTACGCTATGTTTTTTAGTGTTATTTTTATATTTAAAATTTTAGTCATGTTCCCTATTGGCTCTCGACTTGATACACTTTTTGCCTTACTTACACAAATAACTATTTTTTCTTATACATAATAGGCATATTTGGTAATTTTTTGCTATTATATTATTGTCTATACACATATCGTCCCTTATCCTATTTTTTGTACACTAGGACATATTTTTGACTGCAGATTACGAAAATTAACGGTACGCATCACCCGAGACATCCGCATCACCTAGTGTTTGAGATAATGTCTCTTCTATCATCACCCCTTCTAACTTCACCGAGCACTTCACTCTGTTACCACTGAATGACTCATTTGTTTTTTTGTTTCCATTATGTTTCCGATCTTATATTCATGTTATATTCATGTGCCGAGATATTGATAATATACCTATATCTCAAATAAAAAATAAAATGCAAGACGGCCGACGGAGGGATTGGATCAAAATACCTATACCGAGATATACCTATTGAGATATACCTCCAGCCGAGACCTCGGTAAGATAAAGGCCGGAAAAATAAAAAATATGACGACAATGACGTCACACGACCGGGCTGGCGATTTTACTGTATTTTATATCAAGTCATCTATGAAATACCGTACCCCGGCATTCTAAAAATCATTCCCTACGTATTTCTCGATATGATAGGATAGAGAATTCTCGAATTCGTGAATTCCATGAATCCCGCATACAACAGAGTAGTTAGTTAAGGCGTCGTCCGCTGCTTAAGTGGTTGTTGATTACACCCGTAAAACGTTGTAAGTTTTTCGCAGTTTTTCCTTAGAAAAAATCTATATGTCAAAGTTGTAATAAAGATAAAATAATGATTGAATGTGTAAGACTTCTCAAATGTATTTAGTTCTTGGTGAAAATTCGTAAAATCAGTAAAATAGGCACAGAAGGTGGTTTGTTTGTGTTGTGTGGTGTGACTTGTTATCTGTTAAATGGCCAATGCCGGTAGTGAAGTGTTTCTGTGTAAATTTTAAAAGTACGTTTCGTGTGTTATACAAAACGTGTTAGTTAAAACTTTACTACTTCAGGTAGGTGTCATTTACAATAAAATGCCATATGGATATTGGCTATTTTCAAGAAAAAAGTGCAAACAAAATAATACCCAGGTGTTTTAAAAAGTAAAATCTTAATTTTTTGTATTATGGCTTCTAAATGTTATGTACCTAAGAGCTCAAGCAATTATGATAGTACCAATACTTGTGTCCGTGTTTTTTTCCAAAAGATAAGGAAATTAAACAAATATGGATTAAAGTCATTCATAGAGAGACGTCCTACAAAACACTCAGTGGTCTGTATTAGGCATTTTCAGAGTCGTGTATTATAAAAATAGATAGAATGATTATGGACGATGGTTCGATCTTGGAGGTTCCTAGAGAGAAACTAAAACTTACAAAAAACGCTATTCCTTGATATATCCGAATCAACAGTTCTATATGACAAAAAATCACCTGTTAAGCGAAAACATCCCGACGAAAGGCGACATGAGTTAGCAATTATTTTTATACTCCGAGGAAAGTAATCAAATTGTTAAAATGGTTCCTGCTCTCTCAAAAAAAGTTTATAACCCATCCTCACTCGAACGACAAAATATACAGCTTGGTATCAGGTTATATGATGAAAAAACTATTGCGTAATCAATGCAATGAAATTAATAATTTGGGTACAGCTGGATTTTTAACAATCATTCTACGTTGGTGGAAAATAGTAAATGTGCGTTCACCCAAATCAGGATATCACCAACGTGATCCTTTTAGGGACCCACTAAGGGAATCCAATTATAAAAATATTCAGGTTTTAAAATTTTATGATTTTGTTTGCTCATGGGAATAGTTACAATTTGAAGGTTTAAGAAACGGCCACACGTAAATTAACTGCTAATGCATTTTTTAAAAGCATACTACAAAAACATCAATTAATCTTGTTCAGTACTTGTTTGATTCATATGAAATTACATCATTTGAAGTGAAATTTCTGTTAGTAGGAAAGTTCCAAACCGACAAATTGAAGGGACGTTTTGTGAAATATAGGCAACTAAGCGGATCACATTTCTATATTTCCGTGACACAACTCTTTGAATCAGAAAACAAATTTAAAGTTTTAAGTCTTCTTAGAGTAGTCTTAAGTCATTAAATTAGTTTTAAGTCTTAGTTCATAATTTGTCTGACGTTAAACTAAATTCTTCAGTACTATCACCATACTATTTTATATTTCCGGATGTTGTGCACATTCTGTTATTAAATTTGTTAATGGTGTGAAAATTGTTTAATATACATTACTACAAATTCAGATTTTTTCATATAATACCAACTCCTCTGAAAACGACTCTGTTGTCGCTTACGAATATCTTAAAAATTTAACAAGTGCTTTAAAACAACCATCGGATTATTCTTTGAAGTTTCTATTCAAGCCTATCAAATATTTAATGATCTTATTTCAGATAAATACGAAATCAAGTTTTTAAAGAGAGGTAAACATAATATCATTTTGCGGGAGTTGATATTTTTAAAATTAGAAAAGTATGTAGAAGAAATGAATGAAAAATGAGTTTTATGTAACTAAACACTTAAATCAATATTAACTAAAACTAGTCATATTATTTCCAATATATTCCTTAATAATTATTCAAAAATAATCAAAAAGGAAATTGACAGTCATAATAATAGCTATTTATGTAACCAGTTGGTAAAAGTACTATTTTGTGTACCGAGTAGATTTCTGCGGAACGAGCGCTAGCGAGTTCCGCAATAGGATGCGAGTTACACAAAATAGTGTTTCCCAACGTGTATCATATCTATTTTTCATCAATTTTATATTTTGTGAGAAGAAAAGTATGAATTTTATACGTTTAAAAACAATCCAGTAGGTTGCAACGGTGTGAGAGCTCGTCACTTTCATAGCTTGTCAGATCTAAATAACCTACTATGTAATGAACTTTACATAACCAGTTGTGTAATATTTTACTTTTCGTAGCTGGTTGTGAAAAGTAAGACGTTTCCTAATGTCACAGGGTTTTGAAAAGTCTCACTTTACATGTCAAAATTAGATAAAGATAGATCAAAAAAGAAAATTAATGAAATTTCATAGTTAGAGCTTCGTTTTGCAATCGGTAAAGTGGAGATAGGGCTATTGGCGAGGCCTTCTTAAGGCCAACGCGTCGATTAGGGTACCTCTATGATGATGTGCAAACCCCCTTATCATAAGTAACAGTTTGTTTTGAAACATATTCAGTTATACTCATAAAAACCTCTGTAAATTGTATATTACGCTATACCGTGACCGGACTAGTATCGTGACGTCACAAATTCTTGTCCCCGGCCTATCTTACGGAGGTCCCGCTACAGAAAAATAAGGGAATTGAATAGTTTATATGAGTCAGCTAAACGTCGCTCACAGCAGATTGGCTTGTATGCCCTAATACCTTTTATTATATAATCAAAGCTAATACTAATAGAATTATGGGGGTCCCTTGCATATTTTCCATAGGACTTCTTTCGCTGGTCGAACTGTAACTAGTATTTGGAAAAAAATGATGCTTTTCTCCGCTGTGTAAACATTAACGCGAAATTCGACGTTAAAAGCTGTCCCACTGATATTGATTTAGGCACATACAGTATTTATCCCTCTATTGATCCTCGTTTAGAAATCTGAGAGCGGCTATCTTAGCCGCTATATTATAATCTATAAAATAATCACTTACCACAAACATACTGCGGACAACACAGAGTCAGATCTTGAACTGAAGACTTTCGGCACCCTTTCCTGGGAATGGCACAAGTAGGCTTCTGACACACTATATTTCCATAGAAACATGTGCATGTAATGCATGGCGAGTCCGATGGGACAGACTGGCCGTGAAGTATTTCCCGACTCTGGTTAATGCAATCTGATGAAATATTTAATTGTATATCACACATAATGTTTAGCCCAAATCGTTGATGGCAAAAATTTAAAGTCGCAACGCTTATAGCGAAATGCGTGTCCAATTTAACGCCCCGTGTCTTGGAATTTAATGCCTTAAAAAAATTTTAATACGGCAAAATATTGTTAAGTTCAGGGGCTTTTGCAATCCCAAATGTCCGTTTTTTGTCCGTTTGTCAAGAACTGTTGTAATACCGACCGCAGCGGTTCAGTTCGCGTGATTTGTGACTCAAAGGCTGGACAGGTAAGTAAATAAGACACAAACAAAGGATTTGATATACTGATAAACTCTGGAACCAAGGAGCTGATGTTCCCTAATATATCTCTGATGCCGAATTGGACACACATTTCGCCATAAGCGTTGCACCTCTTGACAGGGGAGTATTAGTTTTCGAGATATTTAAGAAAATCAAACTTTTTGTGTACATTATTGCATATTATAACATTGTATGTTTTTCGCTGCACGGGGCTAAATCAGTTACTGCGACTCCAGCTTATACTAATCCGGATTCAACGTCTAATATGACTGGCCTAGTAGGTATTACCGAGAGAACATATTACTTACTATTTGGTTTAGAAGCGGTTGTAACTGAAGAGGCAGTAATAGCATTTTCGTAAAAATTCTCCAATATGGGCGGATCCTTTGGTAGAAACCCCC
>CAXKVY010009185.1:0-17500 GCA_964058915.1 Tetropium fuscum | reverse complement strand
CCGGCGGGGAACTGAGTTTTTCGCATGGAAAATTTAGTTTTTGACTCGTTTTTGGCTCAGATTTTGTCGTTAATCGTTTAGGGCTTTCAGCGGGTTTTGCAGAATTTGCCGTTCGCCTTGTTTGATGTAATCGTGAAAGGTGCGATTTTGTCGTTAATTGTTTACTGATAGCAGTAAACAAAAAACCTCGAAATTACGGAACCTCAGCAGGGCAACCGAGTTTTCGGCTTGAAAAATTTTTTTTCGACTCGTTTTCAGGCCGAGATTTTGCCGTTTGTCTTGTTTGATTTATACGTGAAGAATGCGATTTTGTCGTTAATTATTTATTGATAATAATAATCAAAAAACCTCGAAATCACGGGATCTTAGCAGGGCAACCGAGTTTTCGACACGTTTTTCATTTGAGATTTTGCCGTTCGCCTTGTTTGATTTAATCCTGAAGAGTGCGATTTTGTCGTAAATATTTAGTGATAATAATTAACAAAAAACCCCGAAATCACGGAATCTCAGCAGGGCAACCAAGTTTCGGCGAAATTTTGCCGTTCGACTTGGTTGATTTAATCGGGAAGAGAGCGATTTTGCCGTTAATTATTTATCGATAGTAATAAACAAAAAAACTTAAAATCACTGATCTCGGGGCAACCGAGCGGGCAGCGTAGGTTTTCGCTTGGAAAATTTATTTTTTATTTTTAATTTATAATTTATTTACTCGATTTCTGGCTGAGATTTTGCCATTCAACCGAATTTTTCGTTTGAAATTTTTTTTAACTCGTTTTCTGCATGCAATTTTGCCGTTCGAATTAGTTTATTAATATTCAGGTATTTGATTTATATACGGAAATCGATATTCCAATAAATAAATTTTCCGTTTATAAAACGAAGCCTACAACATTTTCCTTATAACCATTCGTCAGCGGCAAAAAAACGGCAAATTTTAAGCTATCTATTTGTTTTTAATTAATTTTTTATATAATATGTGACCTGCTAACTTCATGTGAAGTTAGCAGTTCAATCCAATCTTCCAATCCCCACTTCCAATCGCCGCCTCTCATTTTTCGGGATCAACTCCACGAACCTTAATTATTACTGTTTAAAAGTAATGTTGGTAAAGACCTATCCTATTTCAATGAGCTAAATAAAACTATTTAAATATTAGAAATTTACCTTAAATTTGGTAATGATGGTGGCAGCGATGGTTCATTGTAATCGTATTCATAGTCTGTCGTTACTTTATGCTTTGTTATATTTAAGATAGCCTCTATATCTGACTGTAAATTGGAAATATCTGGAATATTTCTCAAAGTAGCAGTACCAATATTGACTTTACTAGCAAATTCTACTTCTACAGCCTCTTTTTCTGTAGTTGCATGAGCTGGTTCTTCCTCACGACTTGTTGTATGAATATCTTCATAATTAGTTACTGGTATTTCGGCCAGTTTGTTAATTTCGTTAACATCTACTGATAAAACTGTGGTCACTTCAATAGTATTACTATCTATCAAATCTAGGGTATTATCTCTATCATCGTCGCAATCTGTAGAATTTAAAACTGTCTTTAATGTAATAGAATAAGATACGTTTAATCCTGAATCTGTTGTTGCAGTATTTTGTGTACTAGTGAAATTTTCTAGGATGGTTGTTCCTTCTGTAGAGTCCGTTTCTCTAATATCATCCGTAGTAGATTTTTCTGGAGGAATTGTTTCGAAATTCATAGTTTCACCAATGTCACTAGCATTGTCGGTAGTGGTGTCAGGGTACCTTAGATTATCTTCAGTAGTATTACTGCTATTAGTATCGTTTTCTTCTTTTGTGTCCAACCTTCCGTCTAGTAGAGATTCAAAAATGCTAAAGAGGCTGTCATCTATAATTCCTAAATAATCCGGAGATTTTGTCCTCTCTTCCTTGTAATTCGTTGTCTTTATAGCATTAACGGCTTTGAATGTGGTATATTCAGTAGATTTAGGTTTAGCTGTTGTCGACAATATCCTTTTGTAATTTTTGTGTTGAAATTCGTAGTTGGTAGTGGCATAATATACCCCTGGAAAGTTATCTTTTCTTTCTGGGTAATTTCTTGTCGACTGTTTAGTGCTGGTGTTTTCTTGACTCTTGAAATTGTAGTAGAATGGTTTTGTGGTGCTTGGATTAAATGATGCACCTGTGAAGTGCCTCGTAGTACCAAATGTGCCAGTGCTTCGGTGTTTTGTGGTGGACGAGTGTAGAGTTTCAGCTAATACGTAAAATGGTGAAACAGTTACCAGTCCGTGAGTGGCCTCGGGTTTCTTTTGGTTTACTCGTCTAAGTTTGGCATATTCTTTGCTGACTATTGGAAAATGGCCGTAGTTGGGTTCGGGCTCTATCTCAATTGTTCCACCTGAAAAAAGTTACGACGTTTTAACAGTGTAAATTTATTTTTAAAATTATGTGTAATATATTTATTTATAGTAAGGGTGTTTCTAAATCGATGCGAATATTTTTAAGTGGTGAATTTTTAAAAATTAGGGGGCCCTAGCCTATATTTTTTTTCTAAAACCCCACCCCCTCCAAGCCCTCTAAAGTTTGGGTAAAAAAATGTTTTTATGTATTTGCTTCCCAATGGAACAATTTAGAAGAACGAAATTTGGCGCACAACTTGCACTAATAAAATGATAGTTTGTGAAAGTTTTTATAACCTTGAGATATTGTTACAAGTAGGTAAAAAAACGAACCCCTGTAATATTTTTTAACAGAAACCTTTTATTATTTTAAATTACCAACCTTTTATTTTTACTGAAAATTCACCTCTTAAAGTCATTCTTATTAATTTGGACACGCCCTGTATAATTTATTTAGAGTGTTTAACATCACTAGGGAATAACTTACGTGAAAATTTAAATTAGCAAATAATACTAAAAGATCGAAATGTCATCAACTTCCCACATAAGGACACGTCTATTAATCAACCCCCCTTGCATTAGAATTTTGAATTAACCCCCATTTAAGAATTTTGGGCTAATTATAGGCTAATTTGTTGCCATACCCCTGTTTTGTTGCTATAGGCGTTTATCAGGAATTTAAACATGAATTGGGGGGGGCTAGCTTAATATTAAGCTAGACCCCCAATGTAGAAACCATGTATTTTGGTTTCCAATAGCCTTTCCAATGTCACCAAAATTTTTTGCTATTTGGTTGCTCTATGAAAACTATGATATCGTAAAACCGTGTAATTTTCCGGCAGATTTCTGAGGTGTTTCTTATTTCTTTCCTGTGTCCTTTTTAATGATTTTTTGCATATTTGTAACACCATGACTATCGATTTCACTAGAAAAAATGAAAATACACGAACTGTGGGATAGTTTGAGAGGTGGAAGTTGGACCCAATTTTATGCAACTTCAGCACAGTTATTAACTCTGCTACAAATTGAAATTGGATGCATTCTAAGCCCAGATCGGCACCTTAAAATTATATTTTTCCTTCAATAATTACGAAAACAAAAAAAATACATACAAAGAAATATATAAAGCACATCAGACCATTAATATTAAAACATTATGAATTATAAACATTAAAAAGATTACAAATAAACATTATACAAATAAACAACTTGAAAAACTGGAACCTAGGTTAGGAACTTTAATCTTTATCATTGCACTTTTCGCAAATATAAGAGACTTCCTGGCTGCGCTTATTGCATATAATGCAAATAATGAAAATAGTTACATTCGTTACCTACATTCTAGTGTTCTTAGTAAAGATGCGTCGCTTGTGAGCGATGAACAGCTTCTCAATACTGATCCGCGAGATCATGATCATAAATCTCGAGATTGATCTCAGACGCGGCTTGCGACATACTAGATTCAATTTAATGGCGGGAGCGGAGGGATCACATATGATTTTCTTAATGGTAATGAACTTCTTAAGGTAGGGTCCATCTCACGCTATTTTCTGTATTGGTGGTGTGGCTGCAATGTTTTGTTTCTCGCGATATTCGAGGTGCCTATTGGAATTTGGTTTTAATGTATTATTTTAATATGAAAGACCAGAAATGCTCTTACTCAATGATGAGGTCAACTAACTTCTTCCCCACGCGAAGAAGGCGTTTACAATTTATCAATTAAAATATGTTTGCGTGACAACAAAAAAGTTACGAGAAAATGTTCGATTACGGTTCGAATTTTACTCCACAAAGATTTAACTCTATGTATAAAAAAAAATCATTAGGCTCAGTGGAGCCCATTAAAATTAACATTGTGCAATTTTTATTTCTTGCAAAGATCTTTAAGATCTTTGTGTAAGAGATACCAGATATCAAGCTTTCAAAATCCGTTTGACATTTTTTTCCTCGACAATTCTTGACTGAAATATGATGATTTCAAAATCACTCCCAAGTTTCGAGGGTAGCGATTTGAGCGCGTTTGACGAGCATCAGACGAGTCCGGCAAGGCTTTGATGGTCTATTATTGCCAGATTGCATTTTAGGCTCTTGTTAGAATGCAAACTCTCATCTGAAGCATTTTCAGGACTACCAAAATGAGGGCAATTATTTCTAAAAAATATTTCAGTTTTTCACGTGTGAGACACATTTTCCATGCTTACAGATGAGATAGGCAGTTAACCAGACTTAAATTTAGTATACGACTTAACCACTAAAACTATTTTCTGTGTACGCTTAAGAATGTAAAATGATTACGAGCCTATCTAAGTGTGTCCACCTGGTTACTCCCCCCTGTTTAATCAACCTATTTAGGTAGGGAATTGCCTCATCATATATATATATATATATATATATATATATATATATATATATATATATATATATATATATATATATATATATATATATATATATATATATATATATATATATATATATATATAGATATATATATATATATAGATATATATATATATATATATATATATATATATATATATATATATATATATATATATATATATATATATATATATATATATATATATATATATATATATATATATATATATATATATATATATATATATATATATATATATATATATATATATATATATATATATATATATATATATATATATATATATATATATATATATATATATATATATATATATATATATTGATTGCGGAAAGGTCATCGTGCCTTTGACATTTTTTTCTGTATAAGCTGTCTATGTATTTTATGCTGCGTTTCCAGGTATAGTACCACATTTTTTGTAAATTTTTGAATTCTTTTTGTTGTATCACCATTTCTTCACCAACTTTCCAATTTATAAAGTAAACCTAGTAGTAAGTATACTGTGTGTCTTATTTTTCTTTCCTACAAAAATTACAGATAGTGCCATAGTACATTCGATACCCAGGATAATTTGGGGACTATCTGACTTAGTTGCGCATGGTCAGCGGCGTCCACGGGAATTTTATTTTTATTAATATTAAGAGCTGAGCTAGCTTAGGCAAACTTTTATTGCCCACTTTAAATCTCTGTTGAATATACTCCAGGGGTAATACAATATGATAAAGCATGATGATTGTATCTTTTATACACTTACTGCAGTTATAGCTAGCAGCGCAGCATTCCCCTGGTTTAATAACTGGTGAACATCCCAAAAGAGGTGGAGCGCACGATAGTGGTTCGCATCTAAGCAACCCCTTCATACAGTAACAGTTATCACATACAGAACGGCCAACTCCAATGACCTTTTCGCCCTCATGATGGTGTACACCGTCTACTAGACAACCACCTGGAAAATAATATATGGATATTCATGACTTATTAGCTGTTGATAATTTTTCGATGGTCTCTTCGATTCGCTTACCTTTTGTTTTAATTTCTTTTGACGTGAGTGTGGTTGTGCTGCTAGTGGTAGTTGAAGGTGTAGAATGTGGGGGTGTACAGTTGTAGTAGGCCGGGCAACAATTTGTTGGCTCGTACAAGGGGGTACAGCCTTCTATGGGTAGAAGACATTTTGGCTTAACACAAGTTTGCTCGCCACCAAGACAGTAGCAGTATTCACATAGTGATGAGGAGTGCATTGCCGAGCCTGGGCCATATATACTTCCGTTGACGATGCATGCTAAAAGTTAAAATTTTCATATATTGTTTAGGATATCTGTGATATATTTAATATTCTTTTATTTTGGTGAGTATCTTGTGATGTAAAATGTAAAAATATTGTAATATCACCTTGCGCTCAATGGATCGTTCAAAGGTTGATTTTTGAAAACAAATATTTTACCTAAAGTCGCAAGTATTATGTTCCTGAACACAAACAAATACAAAAAATACAATTATTACATTACATGACATAATAATAATACCATTATCACAATACATTCTGTTCTTCTTGTTGTGGCATGGATGTAGTTTTAGTTTTTCCATGTCAAGGCTCGATCCATGTTTACACTGAGGTACTTGACGGAGACTAGCGTCAAGTACCACGATACTATCGCCTTTCATGGCTATATACGGCCTGTTTTCCCGCTCGCTTCTTTATTATAAAGTCCTTAGCAGTCCTTAGCTTGTCAGTCAAAAATGACACATGAGAAATGTAGCTAACAAAAAAACTTATAAAAATCGGTTCATATATAAAGATATGTCAAATACATACAAGAACACCGAGGGGTCAACCACTGTCGGCAATACGTGTACAAATTTTAGGCAGTCAATCTGCAGTCTAGGTAGTATGCCGGCAATATCAGAAATCATTAGGCAGTCTTGATAAAATCCGGCAGTATTGAGCAGTCGATCGGCAGTTATAAGCAGTCTATGGGCAGTCGGCAGTACGCGACAGTCAGACGGCATTTATTATCAGTGTGGTGCTACATTTTGCAGTGCAAGTGTCTCAAGACAAGACCTCTGTAGTGAAAAAAGTGAGATAAGGGTACATTAGGTAGAAGTTAAATTCTAGGAAGTAAGTAAACCACTAGTACATTAATATTACAGCTATTTAAGGTACTTAATAGATCTCTGCGTTTTCACTAAGTTTCTAATAGTCTGTATTGTAGATAAAATGAGGCTATGAAGGCTAGAATGGACTAACCCACAAATACATTATTTTGGTTTAACCAGTAATCTTAAATTTCATGATTTTCCTTTCCTTATTTTTTCTAAACTTGTTTTTTGGGGTTAGACCATTCTGCCAAGCAAGTTTAGAAAAAATAAAGAAAGGAAAATCATGAAATTTAATGTTACTGGTTAAACCAAAATGACGTCTTTGTCGGTTAGTCCATTCTAGCGCTCATAGCCTCAAATAATGTATTGTAACTTGAGCGTAAAAAAATAAAGAATTTAAAAAATATATTATTATAATGAAATCAACTATTGTTTATATTTTAAAATACCTATATGAAAAGTTTATGTTTCTGTCTCAGTTTCTGTACTCCAAGCTGTAGGCCCTATGAAAATGTATGTAAAATACCGTAAAATACGATGGATTAACTTATTATCTGACCTTTAATTAGTATTATAAACACTTTCAAGAAGAAAATTAGAGAACATTTTTTGTTATTTATTAGTTTGTTAAAAGACGTTTAATTAAAAATCAACAAAGCAGCGAGGGGTGTGCGAGGATATGATCTCATATTTATACACAAAACAAATTATTTCAATTACCTACATCACTTTTTTTACTTATAGTTCGTTTTTGACTATGAATCACCAAATGGATGAAATTGAAAAACTGTTGGCGGAAATGGATGCAGATTTCGTTTTGCCCAAAAAACATTCGACAATTATTAATACACAGGGCTTTGATAATTTTAAATCATTATCCCAAATAAATATTGACGACATTCAAGAAATTGAAAAATTTGCAAGGGAAATTTTGCCCAATTTCTTAACAACCGAAGAGAAAAATGAATTTTACGGTATATATTCAAGAAATATTAACTTTTATCAAATTCCAAACGGTCACAAGAAATTGCTGCTATCTGCCGTAGATAATTGTAAACTTTTCCTTTCAAAGAAAAATCGTTCATTTCGAGGTTCATTGAAAAGAAAATTGGGTACGGATGATAATTGTAGGTGCAAATGCACATGTAAAGATAAAAAAGAGGAAACTAATGCCAAAAGAGGTTTGGAATTATATTTCTCGATGGGAAAAGATGTAGACATTGACACAACTAACACTATGTGATTTCATTTCGAAAGTGTCTTCCTCCGATAGTAGGTATGGAAAAAATGGATTTTATCAAATTTTAACAGGCACTTAAAAACACATTTTAAAACAAAACTGACTACACCATCGCTTAAAACAAAACCGCAAACTCAAACATCAATGGTGTCTTTTCTGCTGATGTCACCTCCAAATGAAAATTCTGATGTTTTAAATAACAACGAAGAATACGTTGTCATATCAGAGGATACATCTTCAGATATATCAATTAATCTCGTCAACGAAAACGAACAAAATGTTGTCGAACCCGAGGTTGAACCATATGTTCCATCACCCGAACATCCACTATTAGATGGTAACGAGGATGGTAATTTGCTTTTTGTTAAAAGCAGATGTACGCAAGAGGCGAGTACCCCTGCTGATTCTAATTCTTAATCCTCTCTAATTCTTAATTACGTAGGTATGGGGATGAATATAACATGTACCATCGCGAGCAAAATTAAGGCGACTGTCTTAGTCACATGTTTAGAAATGCTGAGTCTCACTTTGTCGTGGCAGACATGAAATGGTAATACAACGGTAGTATTGTGTCAAAGGTATCGAATGCATATTTGTTGGTACTAAAAATGTCACAGAAGCTGTCTCATTATCTAAAAATATCCCATAGGTTGTCTCATTAATTTGGCTCGCGATAGTACATTGTACAGTGAACCATCTACTTTTAATTTTATCAAAAGGCAAAGTACCATTAAATAGGGGAGGCAGTCCTATAATAATGTAGGTAGTCTTTATGCAGTCTCGTCAGTCTCTATGCAGTCTAGACAGTATTCTAAGAAAATAAGGAAATCTTGTGCACTGTCGGCAGTCTTGGCAGTACCTCGACAATCTTAGAAATCTTGAGCAGTAACAGCAATTTCGGCAATACGTGGACAACATTTTATCCACTGGTTGACCCCTTGAAGAACACATTATATTAAGCGATTGTAGAAAAAATGTTGTATGTATTACGAGCACAAACTGCCATTGCCGCTTTTTTGAAAGAATACCGTAAATTTCTTTCGCAAGCGGCAATGCAGTACTTTGCGCTCTTAACACACAAATAACTATTCCATGTTGCTTGGTCAATAAAGTAGCTACACAAAGTTTCCTTGCTTTCTATGCGAATGGAATAGTCGCGATAGAAACCTGTGTCAAAAATATGTCAAACTATGTCGAGAAAGAATGACCACTCAGAAAAATCTTGCAGGCCGGAGTTCAAAACGTTACAAGAGAGTTACCAAAAATGTATTAACCACCACTTCATATTAAATTCCACCACATCAAATTGGGGTTAATGAAACAATTTATGAAGGCATTACCAAAATAATGAGAATGTTTTACATATCTTTATGAGCAGTTTCCTAGTTTATCCGAGGGAAAACTAACAGAAGGAGTATTCACTGGACCTGACATCAGGAAATTTACGAAGAATGGTAACTTTGAGCAACAAATGAATACAAGAGAAAATGCAGCGTGGGTAACTTTCAAACAAGTTGTAACAAATTTTGTGGGGGTCGATAAGGACCCAAACTACCAAGCAATCGTCGCTGACATGCTGGACAACTTCTAGAAGTCATATGGGCATAAAAGTAAATTTTCTCCACTCACGCCTTAACTAATTACTTGGAGATGAAGACTTGGGCGGTGAAGGTTTCATTAAAACATCAACGAAATAGAAAGGTATATCAAGGAAAATGGAATGTCAACATGGTAGCGGATTACTACTGGATGTTAAAAGGGGACGATCCTGAACGTACCAACAGAAAGAAAAGCACTAAAAGAAGTATTGATGAGAAGGGAAAGCGTTTATATAAGGATTTCTGTCTAACGAGAATTTAATATTCTTTAATATTCTGGTGTGATAATGTAAACTATGACATCTCTTACCTGTTTAATAAAAGCTACAACCGTAAGAACTACTGTAAAACATTACGTTCAATTTAATTTTTACCCAAAGTAGATCCCTTTTTGTGAGATAACTTGACGTGATAGAAAAAAATTGATTTAATTTTTGAAATCAGCACTGGAAGTTACATACAAATCAGCTATCAAATTACAAACAATTTAAAAAAAAATATTTTGCAGGCCTGTGTAATATATGGGGTGTCAATAGTGACATATTTTTAGACACCTTGAAGATATGGTGGATTTATTTCATAACACCCATATACCCATATACCGGTATGGCGACGCGCATAGGGCCATACGTCACTGAGAAGAACGCCCATATAAAATGCATTGTTGCCGAGATGAAATGTACACGTTACTGCGGAGGCCGCCCATATAAAATGCATTGACCTGCGCCGACTTGCCCAGTTTTCGCTTCTAAGGTAACATACCGGTATAGGGCTACTGTGGTAAAACCAAAATTACCGCCTTGTTTAAATAATTTTAAAGTTTGAGCTCTTCGTTCAGTACAGATTTTCTGTTAATCCAGTTTTGGTAACAAAATTGACAAAATAATTATCTTAAGAATGGTAAGAGGTATAGGACATGCTTAATGAAAGCTACTCAGATTTTAATGTAGAATGCAGTAATGTAATAATATATGGGATGTTCCATTAAAAATAAGTGGTAAATAAATGTGGTTAATCTGGAATATCATAACTTTTTCTAGAATAATAGTAATTTTATTTCATAGGTTAAACGTAACTAGGGGATACTAACAAAAAGGGATAAAAGACTTACCATTTCCTAGAGATGTTCTGTCTAATGGCATGTCTTGATATCCTTCAGGATCGGATCGAGCTTCTAAGCCATTTCCACTACCGGGAAATTCTAAGAAAAATTACATTAATCGATGCAATACTCTATTATGTATGTAGGGTCAAGTAAAATGAAAAAGGCCAGATTGAAATAATTGATTAGTTTAATGGAACACTAAAACAATAAAGTAGTAGTTCTAGCTGTGTCAAAGTGAACGCCTGCGATGAATATGTAAGACACCGACGAATAAGAGTTAGGTAATTTGAGAAATGTGAAATATTAGGCGTGGGCGAGACCCCGAATAGAAAATCGGGGATAGAGAAACGTGGATCGAAAACCCTATCCTCATATTTTCTAAACTATGTTACATTCCCTTTTCTCAATTCACCATTTAGATTACAGAAGTTGGTTGTAGGTATATACATAAATCTGAATAAATCTCTTAGGGAAATCGACAGATCTCTTCCTTTAACGTTCATTATTAAGTCTCAAGACATGTACGTGACGAGTTTTGTGGCGGCACATTTGTATTGTAAGCGCACTGGTGTAAGTGATATACCGATGAAAAAGAGTTAGGCAATTTGAAATTGCCTAACTCTGTCTAACGAGAAATGTGAAATATTAGGCGTGAACGAAAACCGTGGAAAATCGTGGATAATCGTTAATAGGCAATGATAGACAATAAGTAGCTAAACTCATTGTCTATCATTGCCTATGATATCATTGTCTATGATATTGCCTATCATTGACCACACACAAAACAAACCATTTTGAATCAGTTTACCAGTATACAAATTAAAAGTATAAAAGAGGACCTTGAACCTAACCTTTTTTTGGAGCTGAATGTATTATTACTGCCTATTATTAGCCAGTGTCTATTATTTTGTATAGTGTCTATTATTAGCCATTGTTTTATCTTTATTTTTGTTTTACAAGTAGGTAGCAAATTCTATCTCGTCGCCTTACCTGCACATATTAATTCAGGACAGCATGTGCGATACCTGTGCAGAAGAATGCATCCTGGCGGAGGAGGGTTTGGCAATTTAGGGCACACCCTGAGATAGCAGAGTAAGGCGCCTCTGCTGCAGGTGCAATTTAAGCAAGGCTCTGCCGTCGCTACCTCTGTACGCTCTTCGTATCTATCATCATCGTACCAACAATCTGAAACAGCAATAAATCACGGTTAAAAATTATATAATTCCAAATGGCATTTAAACTTGATGTAATGTCATAAATGTATCTATTTGAGATTTATTAAAACTTAATTTTATAATATAAAACATTTATTTGTATATTTGGTTTGTCTTAACGGTAGAATAGCACAGCATTAACCCAAACCAGCAGGTTATCTCCTACCACTTTTTTGCCCACGCGCATCTGCCGCGCATCCTTCCATTTGGGTATAGTTTAGTCCAGAGAAGGCCTCTGGTACAGTCACCTGTCTGCAATGAGGGACTCAAAAAAGCGACGTGTAGTTTGTGCACCCAAGAATGTACTCGGCGTTATTTACGTTTTACTGGTTGCTGTCCCAAACCACCCTCCCTTCCGTAATCACCCCGTTTTACGTTACTATAAATATAAGTTTAATGTAAGCCATATATTTATCTGTATATGTACCTCTCTGTTTTCTATACCAAAATGGCGAATTTACGTCATATTTGCTGCTTGAAACCTTAACGTATATCCAGCAAAGCAATATTAAACCGTCTTCAAACCATTAAAGCGAAACAACATTGTCCGTTGACGGACAGCGACGTCTATGGACGTTTAGGTGACTGTGCTTACGGTGGCACCTCAATTTTACAATAGCCGCCCTAATAAATACTGGCATTTGGCGGCCACAGCGTTGCTGGAAGTTGTTTGTTTTTGGTTTTTGCAGCTTTTTGTTTGGTTTTTCGTTTTTTTTGTTCAGGGGTGTTTTTGGTAGACGTTTGTTTTTTTTTGTTTTTAGGCCCATAATAAGTTTATTTATACATATTCGCACATATTAATATATTTTTTGTATCTTCGTTATTAGTGAAAATACATATGTGACGCAACAGATACAACCACTAATCACAGAGTCTACGTCACGTGTTAAGAAACACCATCCACCTCCTGCCTCCATCATCAAACCCTCGTTATCATATACAATTTATGGGAGTCGTTAAAAGCAACCAAATGAGCCCAGTAACCTGAAACAACCCCAAGTACCAAGTTTGAGACAAATCGGTTCATAAATTCGATACTCCGCCATTTTGGATTCGCCATTTTGGTTTTTTAAAATGTCAGTCAAAAATTGTATTGGGTGACCTTAAACACCGCAAAGTTTCAAGTTTGAGACAAATCGGTTCATAAATAGGATAGTCCGCCGTTTTGGATCCGCCATTTTGATTTATTTCTTCCGGAGAAGGCCTGAAAGGCCGGTCATTGGTGTACTATGAAAGCTGATTATGAAAGTAGTTTCATGAACAATGCTAACGTCGAAACCCGTTTATTAATTGGTAATAGTTCTGAGATACTGGCGCGCGAAAGTGAAAAGACAGTGGCGCGTCACGTCACTAGTGCCGATGTAGCCGCGCTACGGTTCAATGATGAGTGCGATTTTAATCTGCAGATGCGTGATACGGAGCAGAAAATAACGCATAATTTGTTATCAAAGTGCCTCAATGTTGCGTTGTCGGGTGGGTGCCTGGAAAAGTTCGGTGAAAAGTCTAGTCTAATGAAAGTACTAAAAGCATAAGTTTTCATGAATTTCCTAAACGTGAAAATTCGCCAGTTTGGTATAAAGAATGGGTGAATAGAATATAGAATAAATCGTGCACATTTTACACCGCACAAGACACCAATCGTTTTTTCTAAACTCTAAAAACTTCGTATTGTCAGATTTCGAAGTACCGCCCTTTGTTTCTTCAAAATTTATAAGTAAAAGGAAGAACCGTTTAAAAAAAATTAGCTGTGCCATCTAGGCTTTTAAAAGGCACACAAAATTTAAACACGGCGTAAAGTAAAATAGTAAGTTCCTCTATTTATGCACGTTACGGTCCTCTACATATGCACCTGGTTCGTTCTTGCAATGTATCAGAATATGATAGGTGACGAGCAGGACAAGTATCCAATTTCAATACGACACCTCTAAACGAATCATGGTGTGTAATACATTTGAAATTGCCCCGTACATTACTAATATCACTCTCTTGACAGCAAATACATTCTTCGTTCGTCGGCACTATTTCGCAGTCCCGGCAACTGCGCCAATTTGTATTTCCTACCCGCCCTATTTGCACTTCCGTCTCTGATATTCCGATATACCGACTTGTTTTTAAAAGCGTATGGTTTTACTGGTTCACCCATTATACACACGACTCAATTGGACAAACGTTATACGAAATATAACCCGAAATTTGAACGTAGTAACAGCACGTTTGCATGCCTTTTCATATCGCAGGCGAGAGCGGTGTGGGCACGTGACGTCATCGCTGCCAGCCATCGCCGATAAATTAATATTCGATTTACTCCGTTATCTTTCTGCATATAAACATGCGATTTTCCACAAATTTTTTTTAAAAAATGTATCTTTCTTTTTACGACAACTTGACTTACGATAAAATGACCGGAAAGAGCCTTTAACTAAGGCAAAAACTGTATTGAGTGGCCTTAAACATCGCAAGTTTCAAGTTTGAGACAAATCGGTTTATAAATAGGAAAGTCCACCATTTTGGATTTGCCATTTTGCTTTTCTTGTCATAACAAATATTAAATTGTATTGTCACCGGAACGCTTTACACCTACCAAATTTTAATCTTCTTCATCGGAAAGTAGTTGAAAAAAATGCTGCAAGATTTTAAAACAACATATTTATAAAAAACATAACAAACAAATATACAAAGTCAAGCTAAATAAAACCGTTTAAACGAGATAACTGACATGTGACATGTAAGATAATCACTTACTATTAATTAATATCATTTCAAAGAAACAAATTATGGGATATTAAAGAAACAAATAAAAAACAAAACTCAAATTATGGGTAAATTAACTTATTAAGAGAAATTAACTATATGATAATGGTAATTATTATTATCATCTAGTCATCTAATAAATACATGTTAACTACCTATCATTTTGTAATTTTCTGAAGTAATCGCGTAAATATAGAGTGTATAATGTAGGTATATATTTATTTAGCAGGCAATTGGATACTGAACTAATTACGTGTGTAAATCTGAAAGGGATTCGGGGAGGATATATATCACCTGATGGTCTCCAAAACTGACGAGGCGACCTTGCGCAGAACTCATAAGGTGCCCTTCACAGTATAATGAACGTCTGTTATGTTAATTAATACGTATGCGTCCATCCTTTTAAAAACAGCGTTTATCAATCTCGGTAATATATGGTGTCCACGTTGTATACACACTTCACCGTTGTCTAGAGACAGACGCGTACCTAAATATTCCCCGTTATTAATCGTGACCTGTGGTCTTACTCCTCAATGCTTATTATCAATTCAAATGGAAGAGATATTGTAAAAATATACGGCGGTGTATGTTTTGATACCATATACTGAATGAGACCACACAGCAATAGTGATATGGTACCAACAACAATGCTGCCTTAAAAGCAAACTGCGTCTAAGAGATGAGATCAGTCTCGCATTGAAATCGTGTTGTCCTCCGCACTAATTAAACTACTTTGTTTTATTGCAAAATGAGCCTTAATTCAAGTTCAACTATTAGTCCAGTCTGAGTTGGATACTTTTGTGATTTTTGTGTCAATATTTGTCTTTTGTTTTGTGTTTTTTGTGTAATTTATTATAATTGTGCTGAGCCTGTAGATATTAATTTAGAATAGCGGTGAACTAAGTATAATGATTACCTCGAATTATAACCTCTAATAAACGACTTTAATATAAGATGTTGAAGCTTAATTCTTTATTTTCAAGTCCTCTTAAGAAAATAGGAAGTGATCATGTATCCCATTAAACTGAAAGACCAGCACCTATATTTTTTTAACTTGGTTGGCCCCAAACCAGTTAGTAGATTTAAATATATGGCATATTTGTAATTTATGTCATCTGATATTTAAGTCTGTTTTTTATTGTGTATCGACATCGTTAATAGTAGTGATTTAAAATGTTACATATTAATTATATACACTGGCGGACAAAATTAACGCAACAAAAAATTTTACCCAACTTTGGAATACATTATTTTTTGAACCCGTTGCCTAATTTAGATCATCTTTCTTTTAAATTGTAGGAAATTTTGTAGTGAACTTTTTAAATTTGTTGTTTAATCAAAAAATTACATACATACAGGGTGTACCAATGACGATAGTTTTTTTTCTCAAACATTGAAACACTCTATGGGACATATCAGACACAAATACTGTAAACCATATATGATTATTGCATAGCCTAATGCTTTCTTAACATTTCATTTTTTTATTCAATTTGATATCTCCATTTTTAATGAAAATAGAGAGATTTTAAAATCATCATGTTTGGAAGCCTTTTAATAAAAAAAAAGAATTAGGGCAAGTCCGGGGAAGATGCCCCACCGGGGAAGATGACTCTCTGAAATAATTTTATTATTGACCAATAGATTTCGCTGCGTGTCTCGAAGATCGTTGTTAGTGCAGATCTGACTGTGTGGTCGTGTTTCGGTGTAATCAAAAATTTGTTAAGGTAAGTTATTTGCAAAAGTTTATTTTAATAACTTCGTAAAATTTATGACTGTGTTCTCCTTGAACACGTACATCAGATTAGCGTACATTTATGGCTGTTTTCGGTTTATAGTGCATTCATACATATTGTAGGTTAGTGTTAATGCAAACTTCTCAAACTTTGGCGCTAAATTTGAATTTGATATTTGGGTGGGGCATCTATACCGGGCGAGCGGGGATGATGCCCTAGCTGAATAGGTCGAAGATGCCCCTTTTACAATAACCTCTTTTTTATAAATTTCGGACAGAGGAAAGTGGACAGAGCAACAACTATCCAATGCGGTGCATGCTGTTACTAGTAACTTAATGGGAATTAATGAAGCCTCGCGTACCTTTAATATTCCATCCAGTACACTACGCAGGAGAATTCAGAATGGAGTAACGCAAAAAATTGGTATGGGTCGTGCACCACTTCTTGGCATCAAAAATGAAAGAAAACTCGCTGCTCACTTGAAGAAATTGCAAAGTCGAGGATTTTCTGCCACAAGAGAGGATGTGAGAGTGCTTGCGTACAATTTTGTTAGCAGATTAAACATAAAGCATAATTTTGCTAATGGCAAAGCTGGATACGACTGGCTAAACTCATTCTTAAGACGTAATGCCGATCTATGCGTGAGAAAATCGGAAGGAGTATCTACTGCTCGAGCCAGAGGACTGAACAAGTAGGTACCAGAAGCAATTGTGATTATCCAATTCATGCATTTCCTATTCGCACTGCATCAGCCATATGCATCCATCCATTTCTTAATTTACCCCGAGATTTACCCATTTACCTACTAATTTATTGCGTTCATTTCAGGCAAGTGGTGGAGAAGTATTTTCAGCTTCTGCAAACTGTAATGGAGGAGAACCAGCTGTTTGATACCTGGACATCTATTTAATATGGATGAAACTGGGTTGCAACTGAACAATAAAGCTGGGTTTGTTATAGCAGAAAAGGGAAGTAAAAGTGTG
>CAXKVY010009184.1:0-26756 GCA_964058915.1 Tetropium fuscum | reverse complement strand
AGTATACGATTTATTTCATTGATCATTCATACTTGAATTTAAATTACCAATACACCAACACTTGCAGTGACGTTTTATGACATTAGTTTTTGACGGAACTCATTCTTAGATTACACAAACCTAGTCTACTATTTATATTTGTTCTATTTGAACATATTATATATAAAAGCATTAGGCATACAGTTATCAAGAAAGGTGAAAGAACTTGTACAACTTCTAAGTGGTTCGTTTTCATATGCATAGTGATTCATTTCCGTATATGTGTCCAGATATAGTACTGGTAAGTGTGTTTTCTTTCTTATTCGTCTAGTTGCTTATTTCTATGTAATGAAATGCTACAAACCCAAGATTACTTTTCACAAAATATATATATATATATATATATATATATATATATATATATATATATATATATATATATATATATATATATATATATATATAATATATATATATATATATATATATATATATATATATATATATATATATATATATATATATATATATATATATATATATATATATATATATATATATATACATATATATATATATATATATATATATATATATATATATATATATATATATGTATATATATACGTATATATATATATATATATATATATATATATATATATATATATATATATATATATATATATATATATATATATATATATATATATATATATATATATATATATATATATATATATATATATATATATAAATATATATATATATATATCTATAAATATATATACATATATATATATTTATATATATATATATATATATATATATATATATATATATATATATATATATATATATATATATATATATATATATATATATATATATATATATATATATATATATATATATATAGGTGTATGTGTTTAGGTCTCAAAGTAATTAATAGGGCATATTTAATCTTATGCAGTAGAAAACACCCAACTTTATTGGTCTTCACACAAATGTGTAACAAAGAAGCAAAATGTTGCAAGTACGGCGATCAACCCGTTTTTTTATTCATGACAAAGTAAGCCTACAATTCGAAGGCGGCCGTGGAAAACAGACGCCACAACAATTAAACAATTATTGCTAATACTCATAGCTGTCAGAATTCATTTGATACAGCTTCAAAGTAGTTGTGTTCTTTAAAAATGGGCAGAGGAAAGGTTATGGATGACAAAATTCGTTCACTTATTATTAAATTTTTCAGTTGTGGGAAGTCAAACTCGGAAATTGCAAATTTATTAGAATTATTGCGGTATAGTGTAAGAAATATAGTTAGAAGATATAAAATGACGAGTTCAGTAACTGCAAAGCTCCGATATGTAACGATATGTAAAAATTAAAAGTGACAATTTTGCATCAGGCCAAAGAAAAGCCACTTTTAACACCACGGCAGAAGAAAAATAGTGTAAAATGGGCAAAAGAACATAAGGATTGGACATCTCAGCAATGGCGTGCAAGACAATGGAGCGATGAGGCCCAATTCGAAGTTTGTGTTGGAGATAGTCGCAGTAGAGTTATTCGCAAAAAAAAATGAAGCATTCCATACTGACTGTCTTAAAAGAAAAGTAAAATCTCCTGCATCCGTCATGGTGTGGGGAAGCATGTCATCAAAAGGAGTAGGAAAGCTCCATTTTATTGTCGGAAACGTGGATACAAACAAATATATGGCCATTTTAGAAAAATCACTTTTACCGGTCATGGAAGAGTGTTTGACATCAGGCCAAGAATTTATGTTTCAGCAGGACGGCGCAGCATGTCACACCCCAAAACGAAGTTTAAAATGGATGGAGGACTATGGTATACCACTTTTGGAATGGGTTTCTAGTAGTCCGGATCTATCACCCATTGAAACTTTGTGGCACGAGATGAAAAAGCTGCTACGGAAATACCCTGCTCGAACAATCTCTGAACTGAAGCAAAGGCTTCAGGAAATATGGGATTCTTTTACACCAGAATTATGCCAAGGCTTGGTTAATACTATGCCCCAACGAATTTCGGCTGTAATAAAAAATAAAGGTGATGTTACCCAGTGGTAAATTATAAAATTGTTGTTTTGTTAATTTAACGTATTTCTTCACATTTATTTCTTTTTATTCTCATTTTGTGTTAGTTATCAGTCTCAGTCACCTAAGATGTATTTTTGTGGTTAAAAGAAGTTGTCAAAAGAATAAATAAATTTGGAAGTTCGTGTCGTATATTTCTTCTTTTACTTTTATATATATATATATATATATATATATATATATATATATATATATATATATATATATATATATATATATATATATATATATATATATATATATATATATATATATATATATATATATATATATATATATATATATATATATATATATATATATATATATATATATATATATATATATATATATATATATATATATATATATATATATATATATATATATATATATATATATATATATATATATATATATATATATATATATATATATATATATATATATATATATATATATATATATATATATATAT
Organism: Tetropium fuscum; assembly: GCA_964058915.1. NCBI lineage: Eukaryota > Metazoa > Arthropoda > Insecta > Coleoptera > Cerambycidae > Tetropium > Tetropium fuscum. The sequence continues at coordinate 24,206 of CAXKVY010009184.1, read as the reverse complement.
ATATATATATATATATATATATATATATATATATTAACTTTGAAGTTCTCTGCTATTCATATTTGTTCAGAGCAGTGTACTTGAGTTCCATCAAAAACTAATGTCATAACGTCACTGCAAGTGTTGGAGTATTAATATTTTAAATTCAAGTATAAATGGTCAATGAAATAAATCGTACACTGCTCTTTTACGTTAAGATGGAGATATATAATAAATGACACCATACAAGGATTAATATAAACTAAATGCAGACCATTTAGGCTTATAGCTTTGTTATTCCGTTTAACTTTGTCCATTCTTAGCTTTTTCTCTCCAGTTCTGACATTGTTCTGACCTTGTGGCCGAAAAAGATTAGGCAGAATCTTTTTCGGCTCCTTCCCAATATTTCCTCGGCCTCCTTATTTTCCTCTTCCCCTCTGGTACCTTCCATGCTACTGTTTTCACGTCTCTGTCATTATGCATAATTTCTCCTTCTTGATTTAATGAAATTAGTTACTACCGCTTATTCTCTAAACAAATTCTAATCTAATTATGTGTTTATTTTTCTCTCCCATTCTAACTATGTCTGTTATATCAAAGATTTTTTAGATATTTAAGTAATACCTACTTAAAAATACATAAAATTATCCACACCTCCTCAAAATCTGTAACTATTCCTGAATGTCTATATACCCTAAAACTGATTTTATAATTTACTTTCGATAATTCAATTTCGTGAACTTTGTTTTACTAGTTTTAAATTTTTTTCCTCCTCTTCCATTAATTGTACCGTGCTCCTCTCCAATTATTTTCTATATATTGTTACCAAAACTATTATCGGTATACGCTAGGCACTGATGGCTTCTACTGAAAAGAAAACCCTTTGTGTTGACTACTTTTTCTTACAACTCTCAAATATTATATTAAATAGGGTCGTAGACAGGGGATCCCTTGTCTTAAACCCTTTTGAATACTGAAATTCTCGCTTACGGAACCATTAATTTATACCACATTTACAGTTCCTTCCAATGTCATATATATTAATATACAAAGTTTATCTGGTCTTCCTAACTCTTGTAGTATTTTAATACGTTGTACTCTTATTATTATGTCCTAACCCCTTGTAAAAGCTACAAAAAGTATATGCGTTGGTATCTTTTTTAGCATCCTGATAAGATTTGTTTGAACTTAGATATCTGACTCTATAAGTTTGTGTTTCTTTCCTAAAATCCTCTTGATATTCTACGAATAGATTCTCCATATAGTGTTCCAATCTTGGTTTTATTTCTGTAACTAATATTTGTACATTATGTCCTGTAATGCAACCTCTCTATACTTTTCACAATCCATCCTATTTCCATCCAATTCCTTCGGCATTGTTTCTCTCCCAAATATTTGCTATTAGTTTATAAATATCTATACTCAATATATTTCTCCGTACGAAAGTATGGGGTTGTTTTCTATTACTATATAATTATTCCCCCCTTTTATTTTCTTTCATACTATTTATTATATTCATACTATTTATTACTTCATATATCTCTTCTTTTGTTGACTTTGTTATAATTGAATTTTTATGTATTTCCTCTGTTTCTTTTGTTTGGTGCTCTGATATAAACTTTCAAAGTATCGTACCTCCTACATATTTTATACCTATATCTGTAGAAATTCCTTATTTGTTTCTTCTGGTTTTCTTCTATACCATATATATCCAACGAGAGAATGGACTTGCACTCGAGCGAAAATTCTATTATAAGAATCTATCTAAAATCTATTATAAGAATGGCAACAGCCAGAGACGAGATAAATCCACCATTATCGCCAATTAAGAAGAATAAAAGAGGCCAGGTAAAGAAATATAATAATAAATATGTTTTATTTAATACGCATACTATTCACCACCAGAGGAAGAACATAGGTTTTGGGAACTTGACCATATTGTTGACAGTTTAATCGATGAAATCCCACCACTAATAATTCACGTAAATGGTCAAAGTGATTCTGATAGCAGCGATACAGACTAATTTAAATTTATAATTATATGAAACAATGTACTATTGTTGTAGCTAAATATTAAAAAAAAAATAAAAAAAATAAAAATATCATAAAATGTCTATTTTAGGAATATTTAGGGTTTATATTACTTTCATAACGCTCATACATTTATAACAAATAGGTTTCCGGTTTTCTTCTTTCTATTATATCCCTTACAAGTTGTTCTTATACTCTTTCTTTTTTACTCGTCTCATTTGTTATATACTAATTTTCTTTATCTTCCATTCGCCGACTGCTATAAAACTGTTTTTGTAATTATTAGTCATTACATTTTACATTTTCTACTATTTCAATTCTTGTGGTATTTTAATCAATGGTGTTATTTAAAAGTAGTTTACGCAACGAGGTGGGTGTATAGGTAGAGTGAATAGAAAGTGGGAACGTTTTTCGCTTCAGGAATGTGTTGGAGGTACTTAGGACGTAAATAAATTAAAAGTCCCCACCCCTAGCACGCTCGCTTCAGGGGGGAGGGGGTGGAAATTCCCCTTCTTTGGTTTTCACTCATAACTCGAAAACAGTGCCTGCATTATAGCGAAATGGAGCTTTCCGCAATTACGCCGACGCACCGTTTTCCAGTTATAAGCGGAAAACTAAAAAAAAATAACATTTGTACCTCCTCTCCTGAAGCGGACGGGCTAGAAAAGAGACTTTTAATATGTACCCTTTTTTATGTATATTAATGTGCACCCTTTACCCCCAACACATTTCCGGTCATTCATTGTCTAGACTTAAGTTATTGTGGTAATACACTCAGTTCCAAAAAAAGTGACGCACCTAATTTTGGTTGCAACTTTGAAATCTTGTTATTTCTGAACGAATAGACCGATTTTGATATCTTTTTTTGGTTGGTAGGTAATTATCTTATCTTTCAAAAAAAAGATGTGAAAATTTTTTCAAAGCCTCTTAGATGGTAGTGGAAAAACTCGAACCATGTTTTTTCTTAGTTTTTGACTCACCCTGTGTGTTAATCAAGTAATGGTATCGAAAATGGTTACACTCTATATGAAAGGCGCTTCTTTTACGAGCATTCTGTTTTTTTATTCACTGATCTATCTCTAAAATTGTCCAAATTACAGCTTTTTGCCGAAACCTTTCATTTATCCCACCCATTAAATTTATTGTAAGATCACATTGTCTATGAAAAAACAGTTACCGTTGTCATAGCAATTACACACTATTTTACTCTATTGTTGTGTCATTAAGTGTCAGTAAAAAATTGTAGAGACTGTTACGTAAAATGCCTCAAATAAACTCTGAACAAGTAGCAAGTTGCATTAGTAAACGTGCATGGATGTAAGCTCTATCCAACGAGAGAACGGACTTGCTTTGCGCATCGGCAACTAAAGAGGAGGGGCTCTGTAACGAGCTACGCAGGACCGTCATTCGATGAAATAAATTCGTAAGTAGGTAGGGACATTTTATGATATTTTAATTTTTTTTAATATTTAGCTACAACAATAGTACATTGTTTCATATAATTATAAATTTAAATTAGTCTGTATCGCTGCTATCAGAATCACTTTGACCATTTACGTGAATTATTAGTGGTGGGATTTCATCGATTAAACTGTCAACAATATGGTCAAGTTCCCAAAACCTATGTTCTTCCTCTATAATGTGACGAATGAAATTCTTGTCTCTTCGTACGACTTCGAAAACTGTCTCTTCGTACGACATTTGCGGATTGTCTTCCTTTAATTTCTTATATAAATTTATTATAATTATTTTTTGACTTTGATGCACGACCTAAAATTAAAAACAAAAATAAATCATTGACCACGGTTACTGGTGGTGAATAATATGCGTATTAAATAAAACATATTTATTATTATATTTCTTTACCTGGCCTCTTTTATTCTTCTTAATTGGCGATAATGGTGGATTTATCTCGTCTCTGGCTGCTGCCATTCTTATAATAGATTTAAAACTTATTTCACAACCGTAAACAACACAACTAAAATAACCGTACTTGCGAGACTACAAATACAAACTGTGAATAGGTAGGCAGTAGGAGGTACTTTATATAATTAGGTACCAGGTAGGTATCGGATCCAGGCGCCTGCCCTGGCTACTTGCTGAGCCAATTAAGACGTTGAGGGCGTTGAACTAATGTTCTAAGGGACGGAGATCTGACCAAAACAGACGAATTTTCGCTCGAGTGCAAGTCCATTCTCTCGTTGGATACAGTAGTATCCAGCGAGAAGAGAGTTATAGTAAACGTTACGCCGCTCGTGCAGTGGGAGTTCATGAAGCGACTGCTCAGTACTCGTAGAGCGATCCGCAAGTACGAACAAACAGAAAGCACTGCTCGGAGGGTGGGTTCTGGTTGCCCTCAAAAAGCTTCCCTTGGATCTCCTTCTCTTTATTTTTTTTTGAAAGAAGATAATGACCTACCAACCAAGAAAAAAAGATATCAAAAATCGGTCCATTCGTTCAGAAATAACAAGGTTTCAAAGTTGCAACCAAAATTAGGTGCGTCACTTTTTTTGGAAGTGAGTGTATTATAATTCACTATGATCCCTGTCATTACGAGATAGATCCATTGCTTCCATTATTTTGTATTTAATATCACGCTGATACCTACGTGTAGCTAGTGCTATTCCGTTTTCTCGTCTAGGTAGGTCTCGGCAGACTAATATCTTAGATATCTCTTTAATCTTTTGGAGACTCCTTCTCTGACACCCATCACATAAAGGGTAAAAGATCTAAGATCGATAGCATTATTAAAAACTAATGCATTATAATTTGTTTTTATTTAATTATGTAATATGCTCTTCTGCCATACAAATTCTGTAATAAATTGTAGGTACCTATACTTATTTATGTTTATAATTATCTGTTTAGCTTTGGAGAGTGTTAAACTGAAATTGGAAAAAGCAGGCTGCATGGTGCATACCTACGCTGTGGATGTTACAGACAGGGAAATGGTTTACAAGTATGCAAAAATGGTGAAAGCAGATGTGGGTCCTGTTGATATACTTATAAATAATGCTGGAATTGTATGCGGTCAAACATTTTTGGAACTTCCCGATCACATGATCGAAAAAACTTATAAAGTTAACATTATATCTCATTACTGGGTAAGTACAACATAACAACGATCAGAGATCAGATAGATAATAGCACATGATCATCTTCCGGTAATTATACCTACCTCGTCTGAGCATCGTCAACCAAAAATTACTTTAACACTCGGAGTAGTTTCCACAAACACCAAAACACTTTCACGTCGCTCGACGCGCGTTTCGCCAACCAAGTTGGCATCATCCGGAGACGATTAAAACTAATCTTAAACTAAAAATCATTTCACTTCGCTCGACGCGCGTTTCGCCAACCAAGTTGGCATCATCCGGAGAAGATTAAAACTGTTAATAGTTATATATATAATATAATATATATATATTATATATATGGGTTATATAATAATCAGTTTATCAGTCATATATCAGTCATATATATTATATATATGAGTTATATAATAATCAGTTTTAATCGTCTGATGCCGGATGATGCCAACTTGGTTGGCGAAACGCGCGTCGAGCGAAGTGAAAGTGTTTTGGTGTTTGTGGAAACTACTCCGAGTGTTACAGTTACATCAAAGGTTCCAGCCCTATCCAGTAAAAATCATTAGTCATGCTTCAATGATCGGTTGCTAAGCAACAGTAAAGCGGGCTATACGGTATAGGTCCCTTGTCTCTATTCATACTACTTTTACATTTTACAATTTCTATGCTCCCAAGTGCATCCAACTGTCTATTATTGGTCACATTTCTAACTAATCTTATATTACTAATATCTATTATATGATTGTTGTCAAAAGCATGTTGTGCAACACTAGACTTATCTGTTCTTCCATATTTTAGATGATCCATATGCTCTTTAAATCTGGTGTTAATTGATCGTCCCGTTTGTCCAACATATTTTCGATCACAATCATTACAACTAATTTCGTAAATCGCAGACCTTTCATTTGGAACAATTTTATCCTTTGGATTGTCTAAAAGTTGTTGTAATTTGTTGCTCGACGAATGAATCGCTGTTATACCCACGTTTTTGAAAACCTTACTCAAACCACGAGTAAACCGGGGTTCGTACGGGATGGATACATATTTTGGAGCCTCTATATCCTTTTGAAAGGTCGTAGAATTACGAAGTGTGTCCTTAAATTTACGCTTCATAATTAGTTTTTCAACTATATCTCTAGGATAACCATTACTCACAGCTATATCTTTAATTAATACTTTTTCTTTTTCAAACCTCTCATTACTGAGAGGGAAACTTAGTAAACGATGGACAAGAAAATTAAAACTTGCCATTTTATGTTGATAGCAGTGGTGAGAGTCACTGCATATATCTGATCGCACTGGTATATTTTCTATATATATCAAATTCTAACCTATTGTCACTATTTTTAATTACTAATACGTCTACAAATGGAAGTTTTCCATTATTTCCTAGTTCATATGTAAACTTTACAGAAGTGAAACGACTATTTAATTTGGAAATGAAGTTTTCTACATCCGCAATCTTAGTGTCAAACACGGCAATAAGTCATCCACATACCTAAGCCAAATCCTAGGAAAATACTCGAATTCTTCTTTTGCTTCAGTTTCAAATCGACTCATGAAGACATTAGCAATGAAAGGCGATAAACAGTTAGTTACCCATTGCGGTTCCTTCATGCTGTTCCTACAACATGCTTTTGACAACAATGATAGAATAGATATCAGTAATTTAAGATTAGTTAGAAATGTGACCAATAATAGACAGTTGGATGGATTTGAGAGCATAGAAATTGTAAAATGTAAAAGTAGTATGAATAGCGACAAGCCCGCATAGCCCGCTCTACGCGTAAATTTCACGGTGATATCATTAGTGACGTCACCATGAAAATAGTATAAATATGGTAGATTTTGTAGTTTAAGATTAGTTTTAATCGTCTCCGGATGATGCCAACTTGGTTGGCGAAACGCGCGTCGAGCGAAGTGAAAGTGTTTTGGTGTTTGTGGAGACTACTCCGACTGTTATAGTTACATCATAGGTTCCAGTCCTATCCAGTAAACATTATTTTCGCAAGCAAAATAGCGGCCAATTTTGAAATATATAAAAACTATATTTTTAAGTTAAAAAGAAGTTATAGGGAAGTCGGAGGTCTGAGCTAATTGAAAAATTGTGGCATAATAAGACTTAAATCGCGGGTGGTAACAGAAATTAATTGAAATATAACAATTAAGTATTTCATTACAGATATTTTTGTTTAATCTGAATAAATTATTGAAAACTGAATAATTTATAGGGAACAACTATTCAGAGGGCAAATATCCCTGCCTGTATTGAATTACACTTGTAACCTGTAAATCCGATTTGGTAGCTACGGTAATTCATCAATTCTTTTCTATTACCAGGCGCACACTACTTTCGAGCTCATCTCATTGGCTCTCATCAATATATCAGCAGGTAAATTCAATAAATTCATGCCCATGAATGATAAGAGCAACCCAATCAGTTTATATCATTTAGGTAGTTTAATGTAGGTGAGAGAGAACTAGATCTCTCTAGCGACCATGTATATATATATATATATATATATATATATATATATATATATATATATATATATATATATATATATATATATATACATTATATATATATATATATATATATATATATATATATATATATATATATATATATATATATATATATATACATTATATATATATATATATATATATATATATATATATATATATATATATATATATATATATATATATATATATATACATTATATATATATATATATATATATATATATATATATATATATATATATATATATATATATATATATATATATATATATATATATATATATATATATATATATATATATATATATATATATATATACATTATATATATATATATATATATATATATATATATATATATATATATATATATATATATATATATATATATATATATATATAATGCTGTTCAAAATTATCGCACCACGTTAATATTTGCTAAAATTTGAGGTCTCATAACTTTTTTACTTTTAGTCCAATTTTGATAATTTTTTTAGAATACTGTAGATAAAACGACTAATTTCAACTTGCATATCCAGTCTTTTGTTAACTGAAGACGGTTTAGGTATTATACAGGGCTAACTAAAAGGTTGTTATATAACCCTAATTTTAAAACACTCGGTGGAATAACTTCGTAACCAAATTCTTTAAAAATACCAATTTTTATTAAGAACCATTCCTTTCCTACATTTTGTTTTTTGGTCCATGTCTTTAGATACATTGGTTCATTTTTAAGAGCAAAATGAATTTGTCACCAACAGTTTACTGTTAATTTACTCTGCTGTTACAAGTGATATGTAAAACGTAGGCGGCGTATGTCAATCAAAAAACAATGATTGGGTGTATGCAATCTCATTTTGACACATTTTTAAAAACAATACGGTGTTGAGGAATATTCAGCAATTTAAAATAATGAATCGTGTGAGACATTTGACAGCATTGGAATGTGTAAGAGCGCAAACTTTGTTTGAAGAGGGTAGAAGTATGCGATATGTCTCTCGAATTCTGGGTGTTAACCATTCGACAATAAGTCGAATGTTAGAACGTCACAGGGCAACTGGTTCTCACTCCAGGAGACATGGGCAGGGTAGAAAAAGGGCGACGAATGTTAGGGATGACCAATTTCTCCGCCAAAATGCTTTAAGAAATGAGACAGTAACAAGTTCGAAATTGAATAGTGAACTTGAGATGGTTAGAAATATTCAAGTTTCTGCTCTTACTGTAAGGAGAAGACTACGGGAGGCAGGTTTGATCAGATGAAGGCCCATAAAGGCACCAGAACTTACCAGGGCTCAGAAGGTAGCTCGATTACGATTTGCACGAGCACATGAAAATTGGACTATCGATGACTGGAGGAAAGTCCTATTCTCCGATGAAACAAGAATAAGCCTAAAATCTTGTGATGGGCGGCAACGTGTGTATAGAAGACAAGGGGAAAGGGAAGCTGCCTTCAATTTCGTTACACGAACCCTTTGGTCGTGGCTCCAAAATGTTTTGGGCGGGTATTTATTTCGATGGCCGTACGGAGTTAGTCCCTATTCATGTAAGGGCAATGAATGCGGAATACTACGTAGAGAACATTCTCCAGGAGCATGTAATGCCCTATGCTCCGTTTATTGGTCCTGATTTCATATTCATGCAAGATAATGCAAGCAAGAATGCCACATGTAGCAAGAATTTGTGTTGAGTACTTGAATGAAGTCCATATTGATGTTATGAACTGGCCAGCACGAAGCTAGGATTTAAATCCCATCGAACACCTATGGTGAGTGGGATAATATTCCTCAACCCGTCATTCAAAACCTCATTAGAAGTATGCCACGGCGGATTCAGGCTGTAATCCGAGCTAGAGGTGGCAACACAACCTACTAGGGATCAGCTCACATAATTTTATTTCTTTGATTTCTTGTTAATTAAAAAATGTTTCTTCTCACCCTGAAAGTTTTTTCAATTGATTTCTGTATGGTGCGATAATTTTGAACCAACGCATCTAAAGACATGGACCAAAAAACAAAATGTAGGAAAGGAATGGTTCTTAACAAAAATTGGTATTTTTAAAGAATTTGGTTACGAAATTATTCCACCGAGTGTTTTAAAATTAGGGTTATATAACAACCTTTCAGTTAGCCCTGTATAATACCTAAACCGTCCTCAGTTAACAAAAGACTGGATATGCAAGTTGAAATTAGTCGTTTTATCTACAGTATTCTAAAAAAATTTTCAAAATTTGGACTAAAAGTAAAAAAGTTATGAGACCTCAAATTTTAGCAAATATTAACGTGGTGCGATAATTTTGAACAGCAGTTTATACATATACATATATATATATATATATATATATATATATATATATATATATATATATATATATATATATATATATATATATATATATATATATATATATATATATATATATATATACATATATATATATATATATATATATATATATATATATATATATATATATATATATATATATATATATATATATATATATATATATATATTTAGGATTTAAAATATTGGTGGTGCGATAATTTTGAACAGCAGTTTATACATATACATATATATATATATATATATATATATATATATATATATATATATATATATATATATATATATATATATATATATATATATATATATATATATATATATATATATATATATATATATATATATATATATATATATATACATATATATATATATATATATATATATATATATATATATATATATATATATATATATATTTAGGATTTAAAATATTGTGTATATTTTTTCAGACAGTGAAAGCATTTTTGCCTGATATGTTGAAGAACGAAAGTGGCCACATAGTTACCGTTGGAAGTTTGACAGGGATTTTAGGTACATATAAATGTACTGACTATAGCGCAACGAAGCATGCCACTGCTGGATTCCATGAAAGTTTATTAATTGAATTAAAGGTAGGTAAAATGTTATACAAAAAACGATACTTATTTGTTCTCATTTTCAAAATCATTTTTCAAAAAAATTTGCCCAGGCAAGCTAATTTTTCAGGGTCAGAGGGACGGCTCCCGAGCATCCAACCAAAAATTCACACTCCACACCCTTTGTAGGGTGCGAAGGGTGACTTATAAGGGGTGTTTTTTGTTCGGAAATTTTCTTTTTTCTAGCTTGCATACATAATAATATTCTCTACAACTTAATAATTTGCCTACTAATACTCTACTGCCTAATAATTTTTTTTTGGTAACATGAATTTTGACGGTCTAACGCCCATTATATGATAAAACATCCACCACATTTATTTATTATGGTTATAGGAAATATACAAATTAAAGGCTAAATACCCGGTTTTTGCAGGGCTGATCGAAAACCGTCTCTTGATTTTCCAAAAAATTGCAGTCCAACCCCTTCGGGCAATAAGGGTGTTATCATTATTTTGGGGCGTTTTTTTGAATCATTCACGCTTAATAAATATATCTACAGTGTTATTTCCTTCGAACATAAAAAGATAGAAGAATAATGTCCCATTCAAATGTATGTAAATGCTTTGTCCAAGCATCTAGAAAAGGATATTAGAGGGGAAAAAGACGGAAAACAAAAATTAGTAACACTCGGAGTAGTTTCCACAAACACCAAAACACTTTCACTTCGCTCGACGCGCGTTTCTCCAACCAAGTTGGCATCATCCGGAGACGATTAAAACTAATCTTAAACTACAAAATCTACCATATTTATACTATTTTCATGGTGACGTCACTAATGATATCACTGTGAAATTTACGAGTCAATGATTGGTTGCTAAGCAACGCGTAATCACGCTTCAATGATTGGTTGCTAAGCAACGCGTAAAGCGGGCTATACGGTATAGGTCCCTTGTCGCTATTCATACTACTTTTACATTTTACAATTTCTATGCTCTCAAATGCATCCAACTGTCTATTATTGGTCACATTTCTAACTAATCTTAAATTACTTATATCTATTCTATGATTGTTGTCAAAAGCATATTCTGCAACACTAGACTTATCATATTTTAGATGAGCCATATGCTCTTTAAATCGATCGTCTCGTTTGTCCAACATATTTTCGTTCACAATCATTACAACTAATTTCGTAAATCCCAGACTTTTCGTTTGGAACAATTTTATCCTTTGGATTGTCTAAAAGTTGTAATTTATTACTCGACGAATGAATCGCTGTTATACCCACGTTTTTGAGAAGAACTTGACCTTCTAAACAAGGGTTTAAACTTTGCTGTAGTGTAACTTATGATGAGATTTTTGAATGAAGTCGTGGCAGGGATTGAAAGTTCAATTCAATATCTGCCTGATTCATCCAAGGGTCTCGTCAGAGTGGCTTGCAGGAACCAAATTTCTAAAAATATAATGAATAACGTAGACAATAGAAAGTCATGCTCAAAAAATTCTAGGAAGACTATCAAAAGATTGCGCGAAAAAGACTGTTTTTATTTAAAAGCAGATAAAGATAATAAAGTAATTTAGATAAAGAGGACTATTATGAACGGGTAAACAACCTAATTAGTAATGGTCCTTATAAAGAACTTACCTTACTTAGAAACCCTTTACCAAGAATGACCACTGAAATAAAAAATGTCCTCAAATTATGTAACAACCTTATTACTCCACATGTTAAGAACAGGTTTCATGTATCTAACCCTACCGTACCTAGATTGTATTGTCTACCAAAAATTCATAAGCCAGGGAAGTGGGTGCGTCCAACAATATCGTCTATTGGATCACCGACTTACCACATATCAAAATAGTTGACTAAGGAATTTGAAAGTTTGCCCATTGCACAGCCTAGTTTTTCAGTTAAAAATTCGAATGATTTCATTGATAAGGTCAAAAATATTTAATTAGAAGAGGGTGAAATTTTGATTTCCTTTGATGTTTGTTCATTATTTCCTAGTGTACCAATTCCACAGACCTTGGACTATCTTGAGGATTTACTCGAATTAAACAACTATATAAACGAAGTAATAGAAGAATATATAAACCTTGCAAAACTTTATATGAAACAAAATTGTTTCCATTTCAATGACAAGTTCTATGAGCAACATGAAGGAACCGCAATGGGTAATTGCTTATCGCCTTTCATTGCTAATGTCTTCATGAGTCGATTTGAAACTGAAGCAAACGAAGAATTCGAGTATTTTCCTAGGATTTGTCTTAGTTATGTGGATGACATTTTTGCCGTGTTTGACACTAAGATTGCGGATGTAGAAAACTTCATTTCCAAATTAAATAGTCGTTTCACTTCTGTAAAGTTTACATATGAACTAGGAAATAATGGAAAACTTCCATTTTTAGATGTATTAGTAATTAAAAATAATGACAATAGGTTAGAATTTGATATATGTAGAAAAGATACCACTACGGTCAGATATATCCCTAATGACTCTCACCACTGCTATCAACACAAAATAGCGAGTTTTAGTTTTCTTGTCCATCGTTTACCTTCCTATCAGTAATGAGAGGTTTGAAAAAGAAAAAGTATTGATTAAAGATATAGCTGTGAGTAATGGTTATCCTAGAGATATAGTTGAAGAACTAATTAGGAAGCGTAAATTTAAGGACACACTTCGTAATTCTCCGACCTTTTAAAAGGATATAGAGACTCCAAAATATGTATCCATCCCGTACGAACCCCGGTTTACTCGTGGTTTGAGTAAGGTCTTCAAAAACGTGGGTATAACAGCGATTCATTCTTCGAGTAATAAATTACAACAACTTTTAGACAATCCAAAGGATAAAATTGTTCCAAATTCAAAGGTTTATATATTCTTCTATTAATTCTTTTCTATAGTTGTTTAATTCGAGTAAATCCTCAAGATAGTCCAAGGTGTGTGGAATTGGTACACTCGGAAATAATGAACAAACATCAAAGGAAATCAAAATTTCACCCTCTTGCAATTGAATATTCTTGACCTTATCAATGAAATCATTCGAATTTTTAACTGAAAAACTAGGCTGTGTAATGGGCAAACTTTCAAATTCCTTAGTCAACCATTTTGATAAGTGGTAAGTCGGAGATCCAATAGACGATACTATTGGACGCACCGACTTCCCTGGCTTATGAATTTTTGGTAGACAATACAATCTAGGTACAGTAGGGTTAGATACACGTAACCTATTCTTAACAGGTGGAGTTACGGTTTACGGTTTACAGGTGGAGAACAGGTTTACGAAATTAGTTGTAATGATTGTGATCGAAAATATGTTGGACAAACGAGACGATCAATTAACACCAGATTTAAAGAGCATATGGCTCATCTAAAATATGGAAGAATAGATAAGTCTAGTGTTGCACAACATCCTTTTGACAACAATCATAGAATAGATATTAGTAATTCAAGATTAGTTAGAAATGTGACCAATAATAGACAGTTGGATGCATTTGAGAGCATAGAAATTGTAAAATGTAAAGGTAGTATGAATAGCGACATGGGACCTATACAGTATAGCCTGCTTTACGCGTTGCTTAGCAACCGATCATTGAAGCGTGACGTCACCATGAAAATAGTATAAATATGGTAGATTTTGTAGTTTAAGATTAGTTTTAATCGTCTCCGGATGATGCCAACTTGGTTGGCGAAACGCGCGTCGAGCGAAGTGAAAATGTTTTGGTGTTTGTGGAAACTACTCCGAGTGTTATAGTTACATCAAAGGTTCCAGCCCTATCCAGTAAAAAATTAGTAAACAAAGCGTACCTCGACTTCGCTGAAATGAACGCTGAGATCCCTTTCTAAACGGCATTTTGCAAGCCTTGCGCTTCCACCATTATTATCAAGGTTAGTAGCCCTAACCACTAAAAAACTAAATTCGAACACTTCACAAATAACTACAGTTTTTCACCGCAAACGCAAACAGAAGCCACACAAATATAACGACAGAGCTATTTCAAAACAAACTCAACGTTGCCAGTCTCACGTTATCTACAAGCAACAAGACAACGACTATTTGGAAGTGTTAATTAAAACAAGAATTAATCTCACTTTTTCAGCTGAGATTTAGCACAAATTAATATCAGTGTATGTTATTAAACATAAAAATCGAATGGCCAATGTGGATAGCATAAAATCAACTTAATTTCTTAGAGTACCTAAATCTGCGTACCTTGTGAACATTTTCTAAAGTGACTACATAACACAAGGTTAAATTGACTGACCAATAAGATTGAATGTACGCTGTCACAGGATGTAAATGAACATTCCAGTAGATGCTTGAGCCTCTATATTTTCAACATTACTTGTGTATTCTATTAATGATCGAAGGTTATTTCATGATACTAATTTTTTTTTAATGTTGATATCAATCAGTAGAGGTCTTCTGGGGAAATCACATAAAAATAAACGAAAACTGTATCTTAGGAGTGGTGTGGGAATGGGTTCAATTAACAATTAACATTTACACGTAAAGCACACGTACAATTTTTACACGTAAAATTTGTTTCAACCGTGGAAATAACCCTGTAGAGATTTTTATTAAGCACAAGTGACCCAGAAAAAGTGACCCAAAATAATGAGACCACCCTATTGCGTACTATTCTACTTAGATACTCAGAAAATAAGTAGGTACTGACACTGGCGCATCCGGCATAGTTTTAAATATTGCGCCTAGAATTAAATAGTTGAAAATAGATTTTGTATACAACTGTCAAAAAAACTTAACATTTCTGCATCTCTATTGATGCATATATGTTTACTTTTTTTCACCATGAAAAGAGTCCTTTTTTCACCGTGAAAAAAAGACTTTTTCACTGCCAAAATAATTCACAAAATAAACATGAAATATTACTTTTTGAAGGATTTGCTTTTAACAGAGTCAATTATTAATAATTGATTATTCATCATAAAACAATTTCATTTATTGGAATAATAATTGATAGTAAAGTTTGAACAATTACTTCCAACATAAAATGTTGATAAAAAAGATGTTCCATGTTGCTGCTGATCAGAAGCGTTAGATATTTCTTGAAGAGTTGATTCCAAAATTTTATCAGATATTTTAATTTGTTTGGAAGAACATGGACAATTCAATATTTTGTTAGAAATCTCAACTTTGTTCTATATATGCTTCTGCTACGTAGGCAGATTTCCAGCCACCGTGACGTTTTATGGATGTAATGTTGCCCCCTGCATTGGCCAGAAGAGTTACAGAGCCTCTCCTGAAACAGTGACCTGTAGCTCTTATATATATATATATATATATATATATATATATATATATATATATATATATATATATATATATATATATATATATATATATATATATATATATATATATATATATATATATATATATATATATATATATATATATATATATATATATATATATATATATATATATATACACTGAGCTCGTAAAGTTTGGAATAAATTCAATTAATCGTTATTGAAGGATTTTCACAGGAAATCCTCGGACACGTCAACCTTATTTTATAAAATGTCACTTTTTTCAGCCATCGATTTTTTTTTTGTTTTGTTCGTTTTTGAGCTATGACGTCATCGACAATTTTTTTAAATGACAACCCATATTTTTTTTCACGGATTTCGATAGAGCACATTTTTCTGAGTGCGAATATGTCAAAAACATAGTACCTTTAACATTAAAGTTTTCGAGATATTCGGTTGCAAAGTTTATAAAATGTACCATGGCACCATGCATAAGCTATCGGGCGGGTCAAGATTTTTAATAGCTTATTGATTCTAATAGCTTATAGCTTATTACATTTTAAAAGATTAAGGAGTAATATTATTTATTTTGGTAGCTTATCAAACATTTTGAAAGATTTGGGAGTAATCTGTTTAATTTTTTAACAACAACTTAAACAAATAAAAAAGTATTTTAACAAATAAATGATAAATAATTAAAGTAAAAAATAAAATCAGAGTAAATTTTCAAAGTGACCTCCATTCACTTCCTGGCAATATCCCATCTGCCACTGAAACTCCTGCAGAACCTTACCAACAGTATCGGGTTGAATGGTTCGAATTTCATTGCGAATTCTGTCCTTTAATTCTTCGATGGTATTTGGTCTATTGAAATAGACTTTGCTCTTTAAATAGCCCCATAAAAAGTAGTCTAGGGGAGTGAGATCTGGAGATCTAGGGGGCCATCGATAGTTCCCCTGCGACCAATCCAATGGTTAGGAAATACATGGTTTAAATAATCGCGAACGATCACTGCAAAATGGGGTGGTGCACCGTCTTGTTGGTACCATATCGTGTGATGGGGTGGACTGTGTAATTGGTTCTCTGTTTGGATATTTGTTGTTAAATAAACGGCAAACTTCTACTTGTGTGCGAGCTCTGTCCCCGTAACCGATCATCATCAAAATTTCGATTCTTTCCCTTTCACTCAAACGACGGACCATTTTTAAATAAAATGAATTATGATGGAATAATGATTAATCAACTTACTTAATGATATTATTCAACTGATTAAAACACAAACTTGCGAGGAAAAACTTCAAAATTGTGACAACTGTCAAAACTGTTGTTTTTCCTGCGCTTTCTTGATAAATGATTAGCATTTGGTCATCGCTTGTATAATTCATTCTTAAAACTTTGCAACCGAATATCTCGAACACTTTAATGTTAAAGGCACTATGTTTTTGAAATATTCGCACTCAGAAAAATGTGCTCTATCGAAATCCGTGGTGAAAAAAAATATGGGTTGTCATTTAAAAATATTGTCGATGACGTCATAGCTCAAAAACGAACAAAACAAAAAAAAAATCGATTGCTGAAAAAAGTGACATTTTATAAAATAAGGTTGACGTGTCCGAGGATTTCCTGTGAAAATCCTTCAATAACGATTAATTGAATTTATTCCAAACTTTACGAGCTCAGTGTATATATATCTTTTCCAAGCCATTTTGCAATCAAGCTGGAAATTTCTCCTATTTTATTTATCCCCACATGTTGGTTAATAAATTTTCAAACAGGGGATAAATTGTGGATAGTTAAAACATTACTGGGTCTTCTTGAAAGTCTTCTTGATGCTTTATTAAAAGTTTATTTTTAATTAAAGACTATTATAAATATGTTATCTCCAGTTGCAATTCTATGCCTCAAGGATATCCAGAGATATGGGGGCAGAATATATCGTCGGCACTATCACGAAGTGACGTAACTCACATTACCAAAATTGCTCATAATAAGCTACCGAAGATTGGAGTTAAGCGCTAGTGTATACCAGGATGAAACTATCACGTGCAGTCATACTATATGTTCAAAAATATATGTCGTAAGTTATATGCCACCTCCTCAAACAGTTAATATAAGCGTATTCGTTTTAAAACGACAAAAAATGGCGTACAAATGAGTTACGTCAGTTAGTGGAAGTAAGATTTTGGAACCACGACGGATTATACTAGTTACGTCAACGCTTACAGAGCACAACAATGTAAACAAACTGAGAAAATAATGATATTTTCTGTTAATTAAGTACATATTATCTTTATTACAGAAACGAGATAATAATCATTTGACAATTTTAATATAAAATTTCATAATTCGAAACGAAATTCAACGGTAACAATAAACATAACACAAAATTAACACGTACAGAGCAAATTATCAAAACATTAACAAGACAAATTAGGTAATTGTGTAACAATAAAATTAACAATAAACACATTACAAATAGTCAATACAAAATACAATTAATTAACTGGCATTAGTATAAGACAAAGTTTCATTCATGAGGAAGGGAAGCAAAGAGCTGTTGATCGAGTTGTTGTTGAGCTGTTGTTGAGCTGTTGTTGAGCTGTTGTTGAGCTGTTGTTCGTGTAGTCTTATAACTGGTGTTTCACTTTTACACAGAGACATTAAGTCAGCAAACTTTTCTGTGCTAATTTTATTGGGTTGTATATTCAGTGGCTGAAGTACCTGATTCTGAATAGCTATCTTTTGACGCTTTAATTCTAATGACTTGTATTCTAGATCGGTATGGCTAGTCTTAAAAAAAATAGTCATTCGATGAGTTTTCATAACCTTCATTTCCATCATTTTAGTCCACTTGACTGATTCCCCTTTTGTTGTTGTTTTAATCGATAGTATCCGGATGTCAGAGGCAATTTTTTTAAAATCTAGAAAGTCGTTGTGCTGCAGGCCTATTATTGTGTACGGCTTTTTTTTCCTTGCAGAATGGAAAATAGGGTGAAGCTGCGATGGTACGAAAATATCTCCTGCGTGTTTTATGGCGGTGGCTATTGCACTGTGCGCAGAATCGCCCTCATTTTGCCCATGAAACGATTCAAAAAAGTATAGAGATATTTCTTGAATATGACCACTGTGAACCACAGTGTGAAGCAACATGCTGGCGATGATGGAAATTTTGTTTTGTCCACCACAACCATCCGCAAATAACGCGATAGATCTGAACCCTTTACCATCATAAATTTGTAAAGCCTTATACACGCATGTAGCTATTTCTGCAGCCCCCCTCTTACTGATACCTTCGAACCATGTGAAGCAGTAACATTCTGTGTTTCCAATATCATAGAACGTTAGGTTGTAAGCTGACAGACGGCGTTTGTAAAACAGTTCACTCTTATTCGAAATTGGTAAAGAAATGACCTGCTGCAAATCGAAACAAGCACATGCGAAAGTATTGCCAGTAGTTGCCCTATCTTTACAACGTTTCTTAATTCCTCGAACAATATTTTTTTCCTCGCTATGCTTTTCGTATCTGGCTTTTAATTTCTTTTGCAGATCTTCATCCCCATCTTTATAAGTCGTACACACAGAACACTGATCCTTTTTTTGCGAATGAAATGAAAGCTTTAGGCTACGAAAAATTCGACGGTACAATTCAAATCCGGGTTTTATGTCATTATCATTTAGCTCATTTAGGAGCATCTAATACATTTTTGATATAGTTAAATCGTTATACAGATACTCTTTCGATGTACTCGACCTACAGTAATGTGACTCGACCCTTGGAAATCTGTTAATGTGATTGGTAATAGTCAAACGCTGTTTTTTGTCGCTAGCAATAATAGATTCCGACTGTCTGCCACCTCTTCTCTTTCAACTATTTCGTGTTCATTTACTTTTGCCAAAGCTGTTCTCACTGTTCTTTCCGAAATGCCTAATGCATGCAAGAAAAATGTTTTACACACCAAATGCCGATTTTTATCAATAGTGAGGTAGTACAAATTACTATTTTCCCGTCTGGAAACATCATGTTTTGACGTGTGCTGTTTTTTCTTGAAGTTTGAATGTGTCTTACAATAAAGTCACGTTGTCGAGTTAGGTTTCCTAAGCCATAGTATGCTGAAAACAACTTTTGTCTTTCATCCTCGCTGAACTTAAAACATTGCTTTCCTTTTTTCTTGCACAGATCATCATGGCATCGGCTCTTCATCAATTTTGCAGGCACAGTAAGTTTTGATTTCGGGCTTATGTACTCTTTCCCTTGATCACGCAGTGTCTTGGCCAACTTTTGTTTATTGAAACGTGGATTGACAACGTCGGTATTTTCCCTCCCACTTCCTTCTACCAGATATTGTTCAGGTTGTAAATTGCCATTTGCAGAAGACTCATTTTCCTCAACATGTGGCCTGCGGTTCTGTTTGCGCTTCGTGGCAGTATGAGTTTCACAAGACGTTCCGTAAATTTCGAAATGATGGAAGCAGAGCAGCCTCGTACAAATATGACAGGAACTAAAGACCTCTTGTGTGCATGAAGGTGCTTCGCATCCTGATCTGACAGTATCTTCATTTCTAGAATAGACAGTGTTATTATTGTTTGAATAATTTAAATGTGTGACATGACGTAGGTACCTTAGTTCGTCGATACTGGAATCATTAAAATTTTGTGTTTGATAATCATCTTTGCAACTTGATCCAATGGAATATCATCTGACGAATCATATTCAGGACTGCCGTTCTCTATATCTAGTATCATTCCACTATACCAACGTCCGTTGTACAGCATTTTCACTTTACACCCAACTTCCATTCTTTTTCCGATCACTTTTAGTCCAGTGGAACACACCACATTTCTCGTTCCATCTTTCCATAAAACTAACACTTCCATAATGTTCTTATAAAACAATCAAAACGCAATAATTAAATGTTCTAACAGTATCCGTGTACATACTCAATCCATTGAACTGAAATGTCAAATTTTCATTTGTCTTGTGCGTCGCCCGGCTGTCTAGATACGTCGCCGCCTTTACCACAAACATGCATTCACGAAGTGGCGTAAGTTGACTTACGCCACTTCGTGATAGTGGTGAGAAGAATGATATGAGATACGTCGGTGTCGTCGTTTACTGTCATGCCCAAACAAAATGACATAATGATAGGAGACTTTGTGAAAATGTAGAGCCCTTCTAAAACAGCTTAGTAGGTGGGTCACTTTGATTTTTGTTATTTTTGAGTTACGTCACTTCGTGATAGTGCCGACGATATATTCTATTAGTTTCGTTAGTATTGCGATATGACTACTTATTATTTCTATTAATGCATTCATTCTATTCTATTTAGATATCCTTTTGCTAGTGACATAATTTTTACAATATTATTAAATAATTTAGTTTTCGTAAATAGTGATTTTGCAGTTAATATAATTAATGTCTAACTTACAGACACATGGACATGACAAAATTAATATGAGCCTGATTTGTCCATATTTTATCAATACCGGAATGTTTGATGGTTGCAAACCAAAGACATTCAATATGTTGGAACCACGAGATGTCGCTAAAAGAATAATAACGGCGATACAAAATGAAGAAGTTTTTGTTACTATGCCTGAAGCGATGAGATATATACTTCCTCTTAAAAAGTAAGTTAGAGCGACACATTGCAGTTATTGATGAAATTAGATATAATTTGTTTGGAATGCATGGTTCCATTTCAAATTCAGGATACTTATTTTAACAGATCATCTTGGAATCAGTTGCATATATTATATCAAACTTAGGTATTTTAAATACCCACAAATGTCTAATTTTATCTCATGTTTGGCGTATTATGTTTTTTTAATGTATATTTTGTTTTTTAATGTATATCTTTTTTTAGTTTCATACCGTTCAAATTAAGTTGGTCGCTGATATACCGGGTGGTACAGGGTCCACAGTCAATGATGGGTCTACGATCCTTCCAAGAAGTAGAAGCTGCGTAGATTATATGATATATATATATATATATATATATATATATATATATATATATATATATATATATATATATATATATATATATAGTGTCGATGTTTGATTATTTAGTTTTTAAAATATTAGAGACTGCTGTTAGAAATATGTATCTATCAAATATAAGTTTTTTAAAAATATTTTTTATTATTCGTAATTATGAACGTATGTAGATACATGCAGCGAGTAAGTTCCTAAATAATAGACAATAGATCCAAAACAAATGCACTTAGGTATAGTAAGAATAGGAGCAAAGTCTGACGATCCAACTCAGACCGGCTCATTCTCTCAGATAGCACAAACATAGGTACTTGCGTTATCTTACGGATATTCGATTTGCATATTTAAACATATTGGGAGTATTTTATTTCCCATTGAAAACATTTTAGAGATAATCTGGGAATTTGCTTTTGACAAAGAAGACGTTTATCAAATATCCGTAGGAACTAAAAAAACTAGGTATATTCATGGAATATGCTGAGTATGTTTATTTTATGTTGAATGGTAGGTATATGCATAGAACATCCCGAAATAAATATGAAGCACGATATAAGAGATTTACTACCAATAAAGTAAAAAAATATTCAGAAAACGTGTTACTGGCTTACTTTGGAGAACAATCCCAAACTATGAAATCGTCATCATTATGGTCTAACTATTCCATGTTAAGAACATCTTTAACCGTGAAGCACAATATCGACATCAGTCTCTATACCAAGCTAATAGCGTTTTTAAAGAAAAAGGCAGTGGGATATAAACCCAAAAAATGTAAAATATTCACGAACGATGATATACAAAACTTTATCCGAATAGCACCTGATGAAGAATTTTTGCATAAAAAGGTAATAAATTTATATATTTTTACTAATACTAATAATATATTATATAGGTACCTAATAAATAATATACACTCAGAGGCACAAAATTCGATCCATCTAAAATTTACCAAAAATTTATTTGAAAATATTTTCCTAACTATAGGTTCGATTTACATGATTTTTTTTTTGAAATTGTAAGTTTGTTCGTGCGGAATGCAGATGTGCTACTGAATTTCAGCTCAATTTTAAATTTTGACCATATATAAGGTGTACCAATTACATTGGATTTTTGCATAAAGTTTGCAACATTGCTGTGGTAAGTGCAAGCAATAATTTTTATTACAGAACTTTCGCGTAGTCTCTTCTTAACAATTCATTTTTTAATTCATGTCAATATCTCTATTAATAGGGAAGATATGATTAATTAAAATAACGACGTAGTTTCTCAATTTATAATTAACATTAACTTTTAACTTCACAAACAAAGAACCAATACAAAATTTCTCGATAATGAATGTAACAATATTTTAAAATTAACAACAAAAATAAACTTTAAAAAACAGTTAATATCTTGCCTCTATTGCCTCCCCGAGCAAGAATTACAGCTTCCATGCGTCTTGGCATCCCCTGAAATAAATGACGAATGGCACCTTGGTCACATTCATCCCATGCTTGTACGACAGCTGCACTAAGCTCCCTCAGGTTCACAGGAGCAGGAACTTGGGCTCGAACACGTCTTTCTACCATGTCCCAAACATGTTCGATAGGGTTAAGATCTGGGCTCCTTGCAGGACACACCATACGGTTAACATCAACCTGATCCAAATACTCGGAAACGATTCTTGCCACATGTGGACCGGCATTATCATGCATTAGCATGGAATTGTTTCCAATAAATGGGAAAAAAGGCACAACATGTGGTGCCACCACTAACTCTGTACGAGCTTCAAGACTAATTAATCCCCACACCATAATTGAGCCACCACCAAAACTGAGCCTTGGTACAATATTGCACTCTGCAAACCTTTCGCCACCTCTTCGCCATACTCTGTGACGGTCATCTGGAGATAACATACAAAATCTCGATTCATCAGTAAACAGGGTTTTACCCCATTCCTCAATTCCCCAATTTTGGTGTTCACTGGCGAAAAGAAGGCGCTGTCTGCGATTTTCTCTAGTCAGCAATGGGCCATTGGCAGGTCTTCTTGCCTTTAAGCCAACTTCATATATGCCTTCTTCTCGCAGTTCGTACACTAATATCTACACCACTAACTGAAGTAGAGTCCCTGTTTCGTAGTATTCTTATGGCTAAAAAACGGTCGTCCTGCTGAGTTGTAACATATCTTTTTCTTCCTTATCCCATTCTTCTGGTGTATTCTCCAGTTTCTCGAAACCGTTCCACGGCTCTTTGAATACTACATCTCGAAACACCTAGAACTTGTGTCGCATGGTATTGTGACCGCCCTTCCTGTATTAAACTTATGGCTCTGGCGGCGCCAGTTGCACTTAAGACCATTATTACTTTTTATTGTTTACCGTTACTTTGTTATAATTCAGAC
>CAXKVY010009183.1:0-23408 GCA_964058915.1 Tetropium fuscum | reverse complement strand
ATATACAATATTTCAAGTCTGTTAACTACATGTCATGTCTATAATACAGGATAAAATAAAATACAAAAAAATTTGTGATACATTGATAAGGGAAATCTATAAATATATAACAACGCTGTGACCTTTTCTTTAACAATTTAAAAGAAATTAAATCTATAAATTTTTGCTAGTTACTTGAATCTAAAAAACGTTTATACGTTTCTACGTTCTACGGAAAAACGTTCAGAAACGTTTTAGTTTACTTTTCGTTTGCACATAAAACGTTTCAGAAACGTTTTTGAAAAGTATCGTGCTGTCAGAGATATTTAAATTACGTAATTGTCAAGGTTTGTCGGAGATGAGGTTTTTACTGGGTGTACCGACCACTAGGTACATCCGGGATGATTTTGGACGTTGGATTCGTAATCAGCAACCCCGAAAACCCCTGGGTAGGTCATTTCAATATATTTCAGCCATTATTCGTTGAGAATTCCCGGAGATGAGGTTCATAATGGGTGTACCGACCCCCAGGTACATCCGGTATGTTTTTCGACGTCGGATTCGTGATCAGCGAACCCAAAAACCCCCGAGTAAGATATTTGAACAAATTTTTGCCGTCACTTGACGGGAAATTCCTGGAGACGAGGTTGATAGGGAGTGTACCGACCCCCAGGTACAACCAAGATGTTTTTTAACGTCGGATTTGTGATCAGCGACCCCAAAAACCCCCGCATAAGATATTTGAACGAAGTTTTGCCATTTTTGAGGGGGAATTCCTGGAGACAAGGTTGATAGACGGTGTACAGACCCCCAGGTACACCCAGGATATTTTTTGACGTCGGATTCGTGATCAGCGAACCCGAAAACCACCGAGTAATAAAAATGAGTAATAAAAACAACTTTGCACCCTTTTAAAAAAGTTTTTCTTATGAAGTAAAATGTGGCTGCAAATTTGATGCAGTTTTTGATGCATTTTTGCATACAAAAATGCATTTTTTGAAAGCCCCCTTAGTTATCCCCCGAACTTTTTTCTAAATTGTTTTTAGAATCGAATGCAAAAAATCCGAGGTCTCTACCTGCGTGTCATAAAAAGTGATAGCTCAGGCCGTTTTTTCTTCTCATTTTCCCCGTCTATATCTACTTACCTCTTAGTAGGGCCTAGACATAGTTATCCTCATTCTATAGTTAAACTGCTTAATTAAATTAATTATTAATAAAGCTACTTTTTAAAATATTCAATAGTTTAAAATATTCAAATTAAATTTGAGATACCCCCCTCATTTGCGTTACAGCGATGAGTGCAGTTTACAGAAATATTTATACAGGTAAAAAAATTCAGCCTTAGTTGAATAAGTTACCCCCAATATATCGAATATACCCCCCAATTGTTTTTTACATCTTCAACGTAAACGACGATAGCGGGGTGATAACTGTATTGTTATCATCCCGCTATCGTCGTTTACGTTGAAGATGTAAAAAACAACATGCAAAAGATTGACAATATATTTTATAATTTTAGAAAGGCTGACTTTAATGGCTTATATGGCAGTTTAATTCATATTGACTAGAATTTTTTAAATAATTTTAGCGATGTCGATAGTTCTTGCGACGCTTTTTATCCTGAAGTCTAGAAAAATTTTGAAATTTTTATGCTTAAAACCAGAACTCATAGTCGCATTTACCTCTCTTGGTTTAATGCTAATATTATAAAATATATCCGCCTTAAATTCTAAACTTGGAAAATCTATAAACGATAAAATGACCCTGACGCGCTAGGTACTTGAATTTCAGTTTCTGAAGCAAAAAATAAAAACTGATATAAAGGATTCATATAAAGAATATTACAACAGTTTAGAACAGAACTTACGTACGTAATAATCCCAAAAAATTGTGGCAATTCGTTGACAACATGAGAAAAAACACCATGCCTAATAATATGACTTTTAGAAATTAAATTATAAGTGATCCTAAAATCATTGCAGATGCATTTGCGGAATTTTTTCAGAGCTCTTATACAAAGAGTAATATTCCTGAATTTACTAACAATGTCTTATCGGATAGCTTAAAGCAATTTAGTGAAATTGAAGTCCTTAATAGTCTTAAAAAATTTAACACTGTTGGTCCGGATAAAATATCTGCTTTTTTTCTTAGAGATTGCGCATGTCTTCTCTCTAAACCACGCATCACAATTTTTAATATTTCTATTAATACATATAAATACACATTATATACATAAAATTTAGCCAGCAACCTGGACACTCTTTAAAATAATACTCATATTTAAGGCGAAAAATATCAAATTGAAAATCATAGACCAATAACCATCATTAAGAACTTTGCTAAGTGTCTTGAAATGCTGCTTCATAACTTTCCTTTCTTACATAACAAAAATAAGGATATACGGAATATACGGTTTCCTCTTCACGTTACTTTGCTTAATAAATACATCTCAAGTCTATCAAGATATTTGACATGCTTCTTCAAATCTTACCTCTCAGAGAGAAAACAATTTATTCACTGTTATGGTCAACAATCTGTTATAATATCGGTTACGTCAGGTGTTCCTCAATGATCCATATTAGGGCCATTACCTTTTAATATATATATATATATATATATTAACGATATTTTAAATGACGTTGAGGCGAATTGCTTACTTTACGCTTTTCTCTTAGACACGATGTTATCAAATATGATTATTTGATTAATGACCTAATTCTGCAGAGGCCCAATACCACCCGTGACCTTGTCATAATTTTCGATTCCAGCCTATCATTTTCCGCCCATGTAGATGATATAGTCAAGTATAACCGATTCCCAGGAATTTAAGGAAAAACACATGATTTTATATACATCGCCCATAACATTATAATAATAATAATAATAATAGTAATATTTATTTATTCCAACAGGAAAAAAACCCAATTACAGGAATAAAAGCAATACAAGTAATAATTAAAATATAACAATATAAGTAGAAGTAAAATAATACAAAACAGCAATACAATACATAAGACGTAATACCTATTAGCCAAACTAAATATGCATATGCATAATATGCATATAAGGCAAAATAAAACAAACAAACAAAATATAATTTACTACAACAAATCAAACAAGTACCTAATAATACTTAAGCTAACGGAGCTACCCAGTTACATATACTCTTCAAATTATCAGAGTGAATATCACAATCAGAAGCGATACGATTAAACAGTTCACACATCAGAGATATTGGGGACTCTTAAAATATTTGATCTGGGAGCAACACAGTAAAATAAAGTTTGCTGTCTAGAATTTAGGCGAGGTATCAGAAAATTTATTTTATTTAAAAGATCAGAGCAATCAAGCTTGCCATTCAAGATATTTAATAAGAATCTAATTAGCATGATATTGTGTCTAGTTTCTAAAGAGTCCAAATCAAATCTCGCAAGTAAATAATTCTGATCCAGACCTCTAGGAGGTTAAGATCCATCTTACAAAAAGATCAAAAACTTTAAGAACTTTCTTTGGATCGATTCTAAATGTTGACAATGAACGTGATAAATCGGATACCATATAATCGACCCGTATTCTAGGTTTGACCTCACCAGATCATAAAACAGAGATTTGAAGGTGTTTATATTGGAAAAGTCCCGGCAATTGCGGTAAATGAAGCCATAAGATTTAAAGGCACTAGAAACAAGATGATTTATATGTTCAACAAAAGTGAGTTTGCTGTCAAAATAAATACCCAGATCTTTGAATACATTAACTCGGCTGCTGATGTTAGTCCCAATGAAGTAGTTGTGAGTATAAGATGAAGTTTTGCAAGTATAAGTCATTACGTTACATTTGGCTATATTTAGTTTAAGATGATTTGTCTCGCAACATGAAGACATTCTGTTAATGCAGTCTGGAACCTTGTGGAACTCCCGAAGTTGGATAAAATGATATTGAATTGAAATTTTGATATCTGACCATAAAGTGTCTATCGCTTAAGTAGGAGGTGAATAATTTAATCAATGCTTCAGAAAAACCAATACTTCCTAGTTTCAAAAGGAGTTTGTTATGGTCAATCTGATCAAATACTTTTTGGTCCCTATAGACGACATCGACCTGTCCTCTATTATCCAAAACCTCAGAGACATATTGAGTAAAAACAGCTAAATTAGATATTGTGGACCTCCTTTGTATGAACCCATGTTGGCGTGACGAAATAAGCTGCCTGGTAGAGTAGTAAAGTTTACTATACAGTATGGTTTCAAAGATTTTAGAGAAATTACACAGTAGTGAAATGCCTCTATAATTTGAAACATCATTTTGATTTCCCTTTTTTGGTATTGGGCAAATATATGTTTTTTTTCCATTTGGCATTATCATGTAGTACACTCCCCGGAACAAAATTCCGTCACCCTAAAATTTTGCCCAATTTTGATGTTTTGTAACTTTTTTATTTTTCATCTGATTTTCATAAATTTTTTACCAGTCTGTAGATCAGTTCATTGTGTGTCTTTTTAATTATTGTAATAAGTCATATTTTTCGTCCAGGCAATATTATACAGGGGTAAATCAAAGTGTTGTTTTTTGTCGTAAACTCAAAACACCCTGTGGAAAAATTGAGGCGAATAATTTTGTTTACAAACTGTTTGCTGCCATCTTAGACGTATTGTAAATATTTTGTTTTTTGATTCATCCCATTATCTCATTTCTTCTGCGAGCAGCAAAATTTTAAATGAAACGCTGTTAATTTTATCATTTTTAATTAAAAAACATCGACGTTGGCTAAATACGCGGTTATTGTGACAGAATATTTGACAGTACAGTTAATTTAGTGTGTTGTCATCAT
Source organism: Tetropium fuscum (assembly GCA_964058915.1). Lineage (NCBI taxonomy): Eukaryota > Metazoa > Arthropoda > Insecta > Coleoptera > Cerambycidae > Tetropium > Tetropium fuscum. The sequence continues at coordinate 18,601 of CAXKVY010009183.1, read as the reverse complement.
GGTAACTACAGCAGACATAGGTAGAATTGTTGCCTTAATAGAGGATGGCCGCAATAAGAGTTATGTCTCCCGTACTCTGGGAATTGCGCGGTCTACAGTTTGTGATGTTTGGAATAGGTATCTACAGACGGGAAACATTATTAGGCGGCAAGGCTCTGGCAGAAGGAGAATGACCACTCAAGCTGATGATCACTTTGTCATTATGAGTTCTTTAAGAGATCGAAGAGCTACTGCTGTGTATCTAAAAAATGACGCAGAATGCAAATGGTACGTCGAGTAAGTGTAAGTGAAAGAACGATACGTAGAAGATTGTTAGAAGCAGGATTGCATTCACGAAGGCCAGCAGTATGTCCAAAATTGCTTCCTCGGCATCGACAACACCGACTGAGATTTGCAAGAGCGCATGCTGACTGGACTGTAGAACAGTGGGGAAACGTACTATTCACAGATGAATCCAGGGTTTGTTTAAGGTCGCCGGATGGTCGTGAACGGGTATACAGACGTAGAAATGAAAGATATGCAGACTGCACCATATCTGAGCGACTGCAATATTACGGTGGTTCAGTCATGGTTTGGGCGGGTATTTCTACCGATGCACGTACTGACCTTGTGTTTGTTGAAAATGGAGCACTAACCGCCCACCGTTACATTGAGGAAATCCTCCAAGAAATTGTTGTTCCATTTGCTTCTTTCATTGGGAACCAATTTACATTAATGCATGATAATGCTAGACCTCACGTTGCACGGGTAGTGAGCGAATATCTGGATGAGGTTGGACTTCCAAGATTGGACTGGCCCGCATGTAGCCCGGATCTCAACCCAATCGAACATCTTTGGGATGTTCTTAAGAGCACTCCGTCGCCGTCCTGTGCAACCACTAACCTTGTAAGACTTACGGCTGGCGCTGACAGAAGAATATCAGGCTATTCCTCAAGACGGAATAAGTAATCTTATTAATTCGATGCCACGAAGAATGCAAGCTGTCATTGCTGCGAGAGGAGGACATACACGTTATTAAAATTTGTCTTTGTTAATTAATTTTGTGATATACCTAGTGGATGTTTTTGTTAATAAAAATAAGCTTGAAATCAGCGTTTCATTTAAAATTTTGCTGCTCGCAGAAGAAATGAGATAATGGGATGAATCAAAAAACAAAATGTTTACAATACGTCTAAGATGGCAGCAAACAGTTTGTAAACAAAATTATTCGCCTCAATTTTTCCACAGGGTGTTTTGAGTTTACGACAAAAAACAACACTTTGATTTACCCCTGTATAATATTGCCTGGACGAAAAATATGACTTATTACAATAATTAAAAAGACACACAATGAACTGATCTACAGACTGGTAAAAAATTTATGAAAATCAGATTAAAATTAAAAAAGTTATAAAACATCAAAATTGGGCAAAATTTTAGGGTGACGGAATTTTGTGCCGAGGAGTGTATAAGAAAATATTGATCATACTATATACCTTTGGTCATATCATAAAACAATTAGATGGTGAAGGTGATGCAGAATAAAAATGTTTCCCACTCAGACATTACGGATCCATTTTACACCGTCCTCGGCCATGTCACATCAGCATCATTGGCATTAATTTGGATGCCTAAAGTGTCTAATACCATGGAACGTTTTGTGGTAACGTGAGGGTAAGCAATAATGTATGTATTTTACCCATTCAATAATCGGTGTATGTTAAACTATGGAATGTTTACTATGGAATGGTGTATGTTTTATATATATATATTTATATATTTTCCTCAATCACTTATTTATCGAAATGTAAAAACTCAGAATAACAGCAATAGAATAACACTCGGAGTAGTTTCCACAATCACCAAAACACTTTTAAAAAAACCGGTTTTTTTTAATCGTCTCCGGATGATTGGCGAAACGCGCGTCGAGCGAAGTGAAAGTGTTTTGGTGTTTGTGGAAACTACTCCGAGTGTTATAATTACATCAAAGGTTCCAGCCCTATCCAGTATCTATAGAATAATATCTGAAAGATAAGGAATCGCTTTCTTTACATCTTCCGAACGGTGGTATGTTCAGTACACAACCATCACTGAAGATTTCAAGTCCATAAAGATCGGACCTGTGAGTGTTCAGAGGTCACCCTTGGATACCACTAAATGCGGTATCCGTCACTTTACTTTTGTGTTGTGTTGACACGATGTAAAACGGGTCGTACCGCTAGACATATTTTGAATGAAAGCATGGATGTTCGAATTATACGGCATTTATAACTATAATAAAATATTTATGCCGTAGCACCGGCATTGATTTAATATTAATGAACGTTCTAGTCATGAACGTTCATTTAATAACACACGCAACGTAGGCAGTTTTCAGAAATTGCATCAACGTTTTATGCTATGTTACCACCGACATCTGAAAGCGTTCTAAAAACAACTTCTTTATGTATTTTATTTTATTATACGAAGGCAAATTCAGTTTAACTTTTCAGTAGAGAAAATTAACCTTTACCTAAACCTACTTCTCAGCAAGGCCACTTGCAACGTAAGTGATGTGATTGCTGTGTGTGCATGAGATATTTTTTTATTGCCAGTGCAAAGTTGAAAGTTAGTTAAAATGCAAATATACCCGTTAGATTGCTGCAGTATTTGCATGTTATGTAATGTTGCAGTCGGAAAGATCATATCTGATAAAAGCAGGAAATATACTTCAATATTTGTAGTTAGAGAGTCTTACAGTATTGGTTTCCAACCAATGGCGTAACCAGGACGGGGTCAAAGGCAAAATCAAAAATGTATGTAAGGGTAGTATATGTATTTTTAATTTAATTTAATCTAAATATGTAAAAACTAATGATATGCTTCGTATTTATGTTTTTTTAATCTTAATTAATCTGAAATTAATGATCAGTTGGGGAAAATGTAGATATTTTTATATTATCTTACAATATGTTGGAAACAGTGGCGTATTTAAAATTTTTCTACGGATGAGGTCGGACATTTTGTTTGCCAGAAAACAAATATTTTTTATTCGTATATATGTATATATATATACATATATATATATATATATATATATATATATATATATATATATATATATATATATATATATATATATATATATATATATATATATATATATATATATATATATATATATATATATATATATATATATATATATATATATATATATATATATATATATATATATATATATATATATATATATATATATATATATATATATATATATATATATATATATATATATATATATATATATATATATATATATATATATATATATATATATATATATATATATATATATATATATATATATATATATATATATATATATATATATATATATATATGTATATATATATATATATATATATATATATATATATATATATGTATATATATATATATATATATATATATATATATATATATATATATATATATATATATATATATATATATATATATATATATATATATATTGTAACGTAAATAAATTCCGTTCCGTTTTATGACTAATGTTTGAATTCCTATTTGAAATATTTGAAATAAAATCGCGCGACCTTGTAGAAATTTACCACGACTCACCATCTACCGTTATCCCTACCTTTCCGTCCCGCGAAATGCCGCGTGGTCCCAGCAAGCACATTTATACGCGGGATCCGCAAAAATCATTCCTTTTTCCCTTTTCTGCCGGCTTGTTTTAGCCTGTCGACCTTACGCTCTCGAAGATATATCTTCGTTGTTGTGGTGCAGTGATTCCAGGTACCAGGTTACCAGGTGCAGTCAACAATATTTTATTATTATTAAGAGATATGTGTAAATGTTCTACAGCTGCTGGGCCAAGTAATTAAGGCTTTGTGAGAACCTTAAAATAGGTTAATGCCATATTAAATTTTACGGTTTAAATAATAGCAACTACTTGGAGTGAGCTGTGGGCACAAAAGCCACGTATATATATTTTTTTCTATTTTGGTATATGATTACCACTTTATTTTTTTATTGAATTAAATATATATTTAATTTAAATTTGAATCGTTCGAATTTGGACTACCTACCTGGTGATTTTGAATCACTGCTACTGTTTTACCGAATGGTAGTATACTTTAAGTTTTTTTAAAAGATATTACTTCAACGGCGTAAGCCATAGGTAGGTATTTGCTTATATTTGGCATCGGCAAAAAGCAGCATTTATTTCAATTTTTATTTTTTTATTTATCATATCATATCGTGAAAATTTGCATACCACATTCCTGTCTTGATAATATTATTTTTTTACTTTGATAAAGTCTAATCTCAAGTTTTGGGAATTTAATCAAAATTTACTTGCAACATTTAACTTTACAATATTTTTATTATAATTAAAACTCATATTTTTGAACTATTATGTAATCTAGTTATTTTATTTAAATTCATTTTAGTATAAATTTCTACATATATATTTTTGTCCAAATTTGTAAAACCTGATTCTGATAAATTTTTCTTCCACACCTTCATGACCGAGAATCAATTCCTGTGGTGAGCAGAGACCATTATTACCTATTCCTGAACGTTAGACTGGAAGATACCTCCTCCTGCAGCCGGAAACATTCCACCCATTGCGGTATACATCACCCTTAGAGGCTACGTCTCAGCTCAGCTGGATCACCAAGCCGAAGCTTCATCCTAGGATCCTAGGGAACCCAGCACATTCACCAGGGGATCTCCAGAAAAGAGAAAAGGTATTTTTGAATAATTAATTGCCCCTAGGAATTACCAGGTCTTAAGGAATATTTCCACTTTACTTTTACCAAGGTTTACAATTCACTTTTGTTGTAAATGATAAATTTCTCGACTTGACCTTGTGTCAAGAGTGAACATTTTTTTATTGTTTTAACCTAAAGCCCTTCAGGCTACCTAATCAAGTAGATTCTTTTTAACGCCCCTCAGGCAATCCAATTGTAAATTTTAATTTTAATTTAAGAATCACTGTGAACCATCAACTGGTAATATAAATATTTTTGTAATATATTGTTTTTAAAAAATCTTATTCTTTTATTTCTCTGGGAAAAGTCTGAGTCACAAGAGGTCACAGCTGATAATTATTGGCTGATCATTTCTGCGGTCTTCTGTACTATTAAAGTACTCTTGACCTGGCGTCCAAGTATTTTTATACAAAATTTTAAGTAGAAGTAGATCAAGCCGGTCATTGTCAAGCTGTGATTTTTCTGATGATATATCTAAAGGTATCTAAGTGCAAGCCTCTAGCAAATTCACTTGTCCACGACCTCCGTATTTAAGTGAGCAGCCGATAGGCAACAAAGAAAAAATTCATTACGTCACATCTCCTGGATGAGAGGCCCTTTAATTAAGGTAATGTAATTAAAGAGGAGAGGTGTTACAATATATATATATATATATATATATATATATATATATATATATATATATATATATATATATATATATATATATATATATATATATATATATATATATATATATATATATATATATATATATATATACATAAGGAAGATACACTTACCAGTTGTATATCTGGAAATATATACGGAACCGAACCACATATAAGTTGTAAAAATTCATTGAGGATCTTCAGAGTGATGTACGATTTGTTTTATTGATCATTTATACTTGAATTTAAAATATTAATACGCTCATCACTTTCAGTGACATTTTGTGTCATTAGCTTCGACGGAACCGAAATTCACAGATAACACAAACCTATTCTACTATTTATAATTGTTCTACTTGAACATTATATATAAAAACATTGGGCATACAGTTATACAGAAGATGTTAAACTTTAAAATGCATAAAATCTTGTAGAATCCATTAAAACAACTACTTTTCCTAGATATATGCTAGAAAATATTGAATTACATATACAATAGAATTCTGAAGCATTTAAAGAGGGAGTGATATAGAAATTGCTTGCTTAGTCAAAACTAAAATAATTTGTTGGATCTTATGTATTGTTATTTCGAAAATTCGAAAAAAAATCCAATTTTCATCCTGGAATAAATTTATTAGCTTTTAAGCTTTGCTATTCATATTTGTTTTGTGAAAATATTGTAGTAATTGTTTGTTTTTGACCTGCTACGAGGGTAAAATATTTTATATAATGTGGTTAAAATCTCTCTATTGATCTGTCTGCAATACCAATTATTACAGTTTTTTATGGCTATAAGGGTTTCTTGAGTTCCAATTGGCATATCTACTAGACCATGTTGTTTTTGTACTCCGTTTTGTTACTCTTCGAGTTTTATTATTTATAAAAGTTAAATCTGCGAAATTTATATAATTTATTTATTCGTTTTCAATTGTAAATTGTATTTTTGGATCATAACTATTGAATTTGTTTAGAATAAAATTTTTATGTTCAATTGGAAATGCAGTTATGCAATCATCAATATCGCGTTTAAAAAATGGTATGGAAAAATATATAATATATAGCGAAATTGTTTCACATAAGGTCAAGGTGTCTCCCATTTATTTACTGTTAAAAGTTCGCGATGTAAACATGCAATTGATTTTGCGTCATTTTTAGACCACAATGGAAAATTCTATAGAGCAGAATTTTCATGAGAACCCAGATCAATATTAATAAGGGTCACTAAACTACGGTATAAATAAATATGATTGATTTTCATACAATTTCATATACTTTACATTGTATTATTTGTAAGACGGGTACCGGCGGTGAATGAGGTGACGTAATAAGGTGACCTTTCAGGGATCGATATGCACACCGCCTTGCTGCCGCCGCCGCCGTTACGTCGGTGGGCCATGGTTTCGTCTTCACTTTCGGACTGGCATTGTTCTGCAAATCTATTACGTCATTTTTTATAAATTGCTGGGTTACTTGAAAATATGTTCGGTTACTTAAATATAAGTGCTCAATGTTTTCCATACATAGAACTTTCTTTCTGGTACTGCCGCTTTAATATAGATAGACCTTTCATATTTGCTCGTACCACATTTCCCCATGATGTTCTCGAATGCCGTCGCTGCTGATTTAATAAATTGCCGTTAGAATTTTATCAAACTTTAAAACGAAATACCTATGCATATTTACACATACAAATTTTCTAACTTTAAATAACTTGCTTATAGAACACAGTTCTGCAATGAAAGGTAAGTCAGAGGTGTAAGAAACAGTAGATACCAACCTGATAAAGTAAGTATAAATAGATCGCTAATATATTTCTATAGGTACCTAACAATGATCCATAGGTTCTGATAGATAATGATTTTGTCTTCAAACAATCGGAAAAAATATTTGCAATTTCTTGTTAACGATTATGTATCATATCTAGGCCTCAGACCTTAAGTTTGTGTATATCGTAGATTTCTATATGATTAAAGAAAGAAATAGTCGCAGGAAAATGTTATAAAACTTAATTACTTGGTAAAGTTGATAAACCAATATATAGTATATTTTTTACTACACAACCTAAGATTAAAATGGGCTATACATATAAGATGTGTGTGTTTATTTATAAGTTTTCAAAGATTTTATCTATTTTGGAGCTTCATATTATTGGTAAGTAAACTTTTGTATACGTATTATTTATTTATATATTGTTTTTCCTATGATTCATGTACTTTTAATTAGCTAGCTTTTTATTTCTGATCAGATATATGTTGTATATGTATAACACTATAGTGTTAGTAGTTTCCACAAACACCAAAACACTTTCACTTCGCTCGACGCGCGTTTCGCCAATCAAGTTGGCATCATCCGTAGACGATTAAAACTAATCTTAAACTACAAAATCTACCATATTTATACTATTTTTCCGGTGACGTCACTAATGATATCACCGTGAAATTTATGCATGACTAATCACGCTTCAATGATCAGTTGTTAAGCAACGCGTAAAGCGGGCTATACGGTATAGGTCCCTTGTCGCTATTCATACTACTTTTACATTTTACAATTTCTATGCTCTCAAATGGATCCAACTGTCTATTATTGGTCACATTTCTAACTAATCTTAAATTACTAATATCTATTCTATGATTGTTCTCAAGAGCATGTTGTGCAACACTAGACTTATGTGTTCTTCCATACTTTAGATACATATTTTGGAGTCTCTATATCTTTTTGAAAGGTCGTAGAATTACGACGTGTGTTTTAACTATATCTCTAGGATAACCACTCACAGCTATATCTTTAATTAATACTTTTTCTTTTTCAAACCTCTCATTACTGAGAGGTAAACTTAGAAAGCGCTGGACAATCTCATCAGAAGGGGCTACAGCAGGTTTTTATCAATCAACGCGAAATTTATCAAAAAAATGTCTTCACAAAATAAAAAATTTAAAAAATTGACCAAATGTACCAAAAACTGACAATGTACCAAAAACTGTTCCTCCGAAGGTCGTTAACATTGTGGAAAATCACTCGTCACACTCTTTTGATAAAGAAGAACTTGACCTTCTAAACAAGGGTTTAAACTTTGCTGTAGCCCCTTCTGATGAGATTTTGGATGATGTCGTGGCAGGGATTGAAAGTTCAATTCAATATCTGCCTGATTCATCCAAGGGTCTCGTCAGAGTGGCATGCAGGAACCAAATTTCTAAAAATACAATGAATAACGTAGACAATGAAAGTCATACTCAAAGAATTCTAGAAAGACTATCAAAAGATTTCGCGAAAAAGACTGTTTTTATTTAAAAGCAGATAAAGGTAATAAGGTTGTTATTTTAGATAAAGAGGACTATTATGAACGGGTAAACAACCTAATTAGTAATGGTCCTTATAAAGAACTTACTAGAAACCCTTTACCAAGAATGACCACTGAAATAAAAAATGTCCTCAAATCATGTAACAACCTTAATACTTCACCTGTTGAGAATAGGTTACGTGTATCTAACCCTACTGTACCTAGATTGTATTGTCTACCAAAAATTCATAAGCCGGGGAAGTCGGTGGGTCCAATAGTATCGTCTATTGGATCTCCGACTTACCACTTATCAAAATGGTTGACTAAGGAATTTGAAAGTTTGCCCATTGCACAGCCTAGTTTTTCAGTTAAAAATTCGAATGATTTCATTGATAAGGTCAAGAATATTCAATTGCAAGAGGGTGAAATTTTGATTTCCTTTGATGTTTGTTCATTATTTCCTAGTGTACCAATTCCACAGACCTTGGACTATCTTGAGGATTTACTCGAATTAAACAACTATAGAAAAGAAGTAATAGAAGAATATATAAACCTTACAACAATTTGTATGAAACAAAATTGCTTCCGTTTCAATGACAAGTTCTATGAACAACATGAAGGAACCGCAATGGGTAACTGTTTATCGCTTTTCGTTGCTAATGTCTTCATGAGTCGATTTGAAACTAAAGCAAAAGAAGAATTCGAGTATGTTCCTAGGATTTGGCTTAGGTATATGGATGACATTTTTGCCGTGTTTGACACTAAGATTGCGGATGTAGAAAACTTCATTTCCAAATTAAATAGTCATTTCACTTCTGTAAAGTTTACATATGAACTAGGAAATAATGGAAAACTTCCATTTTTAGATGTATTAGTAATTAAAAATAGTGACAATAGGTTAGAATTTGATATATATAGAAAAAATACCAGTACGATCAGATATATCCCTAATGATTCTCACCACTGCTATCAACATAAAATGGCAAGTTTTAATTTTCTTGTCCATCGTTTACTAAGATGAGATTATCCCTCGTTTACTTAATTTTCTTGTCCATCGACGAGAGGTTTGAAAAAGAAAAAGTATTAATTAAAGATATAGCTGTGAGTAATGGTTATCCTAGAGATATAGTTGAAAAACTAATTAGAAAGCGTAAATTTAAGGACACACTTCGTAATTCTACGACCTTTCAAAAGGATATAGAGACTCCAAAATATGTATCCATCCCGTACGAACCCCGGTTTACTCGTGGTTTGTTGGACAAACGTGACGATCAATTAACACCAGATTTAAAGAGCATATGGCTCATCTAAAATATGGAAGAACAGATAAGTCTAGTGTTGCACAACATGCGTTTGACAACAATCATAGAACAGATATTAGTAATTTAAGATTAGTTCGAAATGTGACCAATAATAGACAGTTGGATGCATTTGAGAGCATAGAAATTGTAAAATGTAAAAGTAGTATGAATAGCGACAAGGGACCTATACCGTATAGCCCGCTTTACGCGTTGCTTAGCAACCGATCATTGAAGCGTGATTAGTCACGCGTAAATTTCACGGTGATATAAGTGACGTCACCATGAAAATAGTATAAATATGGTAGATTTTGTAGTTTAAGATTAGTTTTAATCGTCTCCGGATGATGTGAACTTGGTTGGCGAAACGCGCGTCGAGCGAAGTGAAAGTGTTTTGGTGTTTGTGGAAACTACTCCGAGTGTTATAGTTACATCAAAGGTTCCAGCCCTATCCAGTTGAATATGTATATTGCGATGTTATTGTAGGTCTTACTCCTCGCTTGAGGTGAAAACTAAGGACTGCTTGCACATTATCCCACTGAATTCTTCATATGTGCTAATACTTGTGAGTAGATATATCCTTTTTACCTTATTTAATCTACCTTTTTATGCTGAAAAACTGGAGAATTCCAATTTACATGCTGGGTCCTTGAAAACCAATTCGTTGCTGATCAATAAAGCGTTGTTTTTATCAGTTGTTTTAGTTCCTGGAAACCAGGATACGCATACTTGTTTCCTTTTAGTCTGTTCACTAGATTATATTCACTTAAGAAGTTTAAGAAAAATTTATGCACTTGATTGTTTGACTTGATGCACTTGATGATTGTTTTTTAAAATATCTATATCACATATTAATTATTATAAATACTTATTAGTATTGTTATATTACAATGCTTTTTGAATTTATATATTTCTCTTTTTATTTAAGTGCAAAAAGATTGTATTTTTGCACTGTGAAGGTGGCCTTACATGTGACATAAGCTGTCATTTGAAATTACCATTTGAAATTACCATTTGGATTTAAATAAAGATTCTAATCTTATGTCCACTCGCTTTGTAATCCATTTTATGTCATACTTTACTTCATTTAATTTATAATTGCTATATCAAGTTTGAATATGTTGTATGTAGTCGTAGATGCTCAATGTTCGATTGAATATTGGGTTACATGATATTTTGATTGAATTCTTTCCGATTAATATCAAAATTATTTATTTAGTGATTAATTTTATATATATATATATACTTAAGTTTTCAACTATTACTGAATATCTTTACATATTATATATATATGCTAATGAGAAAAATCGCAAGGGACGAAAAGTTCTTTTTATTTTTTGTTTTAATTTTCGATTTTGGAGTCCACAAATTTTTTTTTTATATTTTCAGAAAGTTATGCAGAAATGTATGCGGAATTCTAAGAACTTTGCGTCTCTTGCGATTTTTATCAGAAACAAAAGCTTCATGTTTTTTTACACAACATCTGACTGCTGATAACGAGGGTGATCCATTTTAAAAACAAAGTTGACCTTGAATGATCAAAAATATCAATGCTTCTAAGACCAAAAAACTCATAGAAAAAAATACATGTTCGCACATTTTTGGTACGGTGAATATCTGAGGAAATCTATTGACGAAAAAAATTAATAGTTTTAGTTCATGCTAAAATAATTTAGTGACTTTAGTCATACTAGTAATCATCAGAAAATAACAGTTTAACTGGTAAATACTTATAAATATTTGCATGTATAAAACTCGATTCCTTGGACCATTTCTCATACAACCAATGATTTATTGGTGAGGAAATAGGAAACCCCAGTGAAAACATGATATAAAATGTATATATCATAACTACTCGTATTCCATTGTCACGAGCGAGAACATACAATCAAAAGTTTTATATACGACCTGTTAAAGGAAATGTATTTGGAAATTCCGAAAATTAAATGCATCTATTACGGTTCAGCAAAATGGCAAACATCTGAAAAACGTTTGAAGGAACACTAGGTAACTATTATACCTTCCGTGCTGGTCGTTATTAAGTGTTAATTGTGGATAGCAATAATAATACATCATTAGTGTCAATTCACACGTTAAATAAATGCGGTTCCACAGAACTTGATTTAAAAAAATCACGACCACACTTTTTATATTTTTGGGGTTCTTTGTTTATTTGTTTGTTCATTTAATTATATTTTTAGCCGAAAGCCTCCAGAAATCCGACTGAGGTCAATTTACAGGGTGTTCTGGTAATACATGTAGTTTCTGAGTAGTAATTTCACTCAATTCAAACGAACCAGAAAAAGTTAATTAAATCACATCTGACGCCGCTAATAAGAGAAGAGGATGAGAATGGCAGAGAAGAACCTCATAGAAAAATTAAGCAATATGAACTCATAGATACTGAGGATTGGGTATTATTTACAGCGCATATAGTTCAAAGCAAATGCTTGTGGTCAGGTATTGGGAAAACATAAATGTTTCTATTCTATTGTATCTAATTTTTAGATAAACATTTTAATAAGAATGTGATAAAATCAACACATTTCATCATACTACTGGATAGGGCTGGAACCTTTGATGTAACTATAACACTCGGAGTAGTTTCCACAAACACCAAAACACTTTCGCTTCGCTCGACGCGCCTTTCGCCAACCAATATTTCTAATAAGGTTGCTTTATATGCAAAACAAAAATGGCTGGATTTAGAAATCAATTTTATGTACAGTAAACGGAGTATGCTTGAAATACAAGCATATGATCTTTACAAGAAGCTTACTTTTAAGTTAAGTAATTTAGATTATGAACAATGGTGCGAATTTCAGAGGAACATGTTTTTATCAATCAACGCGAAATTTATCAAAAAAATGTCTTCACAAAATAAAAAATTTAAAAAATTGACTACTAATGTACCAAAAAATGTTCGTCGGAAGGTCGCTAACATTGTGGAAAATCTTCAGTCACACTCATTTGATAAAGAAGAACTTGACCTTCTAAACAAGGGTTTAAACTTTGCTGTAGCCCCTTCTGATGAGATTTTGGATGATGTCGTGGCAGGGATTGAAAGTTCAATTCAATATCTGCCTGATTTATCCAAGCGTCTCGTCAGAGTGGCTTGCAGGAAAATTTCTAAAAATATAATGATTAACGTAGACAATAGAAAGTCATGCTCAAAGAATCCTAGAAAGACTATCAAAAGATTGCGCGAAAAAGACTGTTTTTATTTAAAAGCAGATAAAGGTAATAAGATGGTTATTTTAGATAAAGAGGACTATTATGAACGGGTAAACGACCTAATTAGTAATGGTCCTTATAAAGAACTTACTAGAAACCCTTTACCAAGAATGACCATTGAAATAAAAAATGTCCTCAAATCATGTAACAACCTTATTACTCCACCTGTTAAGAATAGGTTACGTGTATCTAACCCTACTGTACCTAGTTTGTATTGTATTTTTATTGTAATTTGAAAGTTTGCCCATTACATAGCCTAGTTTTTCATTTAAAAATTCCAATGATTTCATTGATAAGGTCAAGAATATTCAATTGCAAGAGGGTGAAATTTTTATTTCCTTTTATGTTTGTTCATTATTTACTAGTGTACCAATTCCACAGACCTTGGACTATCTTGAGGATTTACTCGAATTAAACAACTATAGAAAATAAGTAATAGAAGAATATATTTACAAACCTTACAAAACTTTGTATGAAACAAAATTGCTTCCGTTTCAATGACAAGTTCTATGAACAACATGAAGGAACCGCAATGGGTAACTGTTTATCGCCTCATTGTTAGTATTATCATACTGTTCATTGCTAATGTCGTCATGAGTCGATTTGAAACTGAAGCAAAAGAAGAATTCGAGTATTTTCCTAGGATTTGGCTTAGGTATGTGGATGACATTTTTGCCGTGTTTGACACTAAGATTGCGGATGTAGAAAACTTAATTTCCAAATTAAATAGTCGTTTCAGTTCTGTAAAGTTTACGTATGAACTAGGAAATAATGGAAATCTTCCATTTTTAGATGTATTAGTAATTAAAAATAGTGAGAATAGGTTAGAATTTGATATATATAGAAAAGATACCAGTACGATCAGATATATCCCTAATGACTCTCACCACTGCTATTAACATAAAATGGCAAGTTTTAATTTTCTTGTCCATCATTTACTAAGTTTCCCTCTCAGTAATGAGAGGTTTGAAAAAGAAAAAGTATTAATTAAAGATATAGCTGTGAGTAATGGTTATCCTAGAGATATAGTTGATATAGTTAAAAACTAATTAGAAAGCGTAAATTTAAGGACACACTTCGTAATTCTACGACTTTTCAAAAGGATATAGAGACTCCAAAATATGTATCCATCCCGTACGAACCCCGGTTTACTCGTGGTTTGCGTAAGGTCTTCAAAAACGTGGATATAACAGCGATTCATTCGTTGAGTAATAAATTACAACAACTTTTAGACAATCCAAAGGATAAAATTGTTACAAATGATAGGTCTGGGTTTTACGAAATTAGTTGTAATGATTGTGATCGAAAATATGTTGGACAAACGAGACGATCAATTAACACCAGATTTAAAGAGCATATGGCTCATCTAAAATATGGAAGAACAGATAAGTCTAGTGTTGCACAACATGCTTTTGACAACACTCATAGAATAGATATTAGTAATTTAAGATTAGTTAGAAATGTGACCAAGAATAGACAGTTGGATGCATTTGAGAGCATAGAAATTGTAAAATGTAAAAGTAGTATGAATAGCGACAAGGGACCTATACGGTATATCCCGCATTACGCGTTGCTTAGCAACCGATCATTGAAGCGTGATTAGTCACGCGTAAATTTCACGGTGATATCATACCGTCTAGCCCGCTTTACATGTTGCTTAACAACCGATCCTTGAAGCGTGATTAGTCACGAGTAAATTTCACGGTGATATCATTAGTGACGTCACCATGAAAAATAGTATAAATATGGTAGATTTTGTAGTTTAAGATTAGTTGTGTAAGTGTAGTTCAATCGTCTCCTGATAATGCAGACTTGGTTGGCGAAACGCGCGTCGAGCGAAGTGGAAGTGTTTTGGTGTTTGTGGAAACTACTCCGAGTGTTACATTTTATCGTATTTTATCCATCCCAAATAATGCGATGAATCACAAAAAATGTATAAGAAAATTATTTTTTAATTCAAATCGTCTTCAGTCATAGCGCAACAATCGCTCATTTCGCTAAATCTAAATTTTGTTGTTGTCTATATTTGATCTTTCGATGCAGCCAGATCAATATAATAGTATGGTATCCCTTGCTACCACCACCTCTTACCTAAATCATACATAGTCACAGGTTACGAAAATATAAAATAAGAACGAAACACGAAAGACCAATAAAAATACCTCACTACCATAGATTTAAGATATTGTATATATTAGCGTATAATGTAGTTTAATGGGAACACAAAAAATATCTCTAGAATAAATATACTTTCGCCCCATTCCTCATATTTGGTATGCTACTAACGCTCACATAGCAACACCCTGTAGAGCAGACAAACTTCGACCAAGATGGAATTTGAAAACTCAATTCCCGACGAATATATCCCCAGAGGGGATAGACACTTCGCATCCACTACCCACTACGATGTGAGAGAAGGAAAATAATTCCTAAGTGTCAGTGGGGACAAATCCTTAAGGTTTTTTTCTATAATTATTATTGTTAAAACAAATCTTTTTAACATTGAACACAGCACTTATTAGTCCGCAAATTGGACATAATATGTTAAGTCTAATTTGAGTTTTGTTCAATGATACTCTCAATTAAAAAGTATTTGTTTTAACAATAATAATTATATAGAAAGAAAAGCTTAAGGATTTGTACTATATGCATAGGCACCTCCCTTTAATAGCTTCCACTGACCTGTTATAAATAATAGATCCTCACAAAACGATTGCATCCAACTCAGCTTATACTCATACCATTTATCCAGGTGACATGTAATACCACAATAGCGACCCTGTAGAAAATAATGGTTGCACCACGTCTCGTGACCGTAATCAACAAAATATATCACTGCCATGACCTTAATGTATCACAGGAGCGTTGAATATATTACATACGTTGGATATTACCTCCGAAATAGTGCTTTGAAAGAGTCATTATATTAACACAAATGACTACAGAGTTATTTAAAAAATATGCTATTTTTAAATGTATTCAATAATATGCCTTAACATTTTTATTTAATAAAAATCTCTTTGCAGAGGGCGTCCCTTTGAAGGCATGCCATTATAATATATTATATTATTATTATATCTTTTTTGACTTTAATTATCGATAACATGGAAAAAACAGACAAAAAATGTCCTCTAACCATAAAAATATTCTCTACACAGAGAAAAAAAGTAATATTACTTTCATTAGTTGACAGTTATATAAGCATTTTTTTTTAAACTCGGTGCCCTCAAATTCTTTATATAAATTATTTTCCATCATTTCCCGAGTCTCGAAAAGAAGAAGAACCTTTTGCTATGATGCATCGGACAAAATATTTGAAACAATTTTTTTAAGGCTATCCATTTTAATTACAAGTTAAAACTACAGGTACCTGTAAAATGCGAAAGTCTTGCAACCAACGAGCTTCACAAACAAAATCACTGCTTCCAAAACATAAAATACCAAATAAAACTACAAGTATGAATGGCCTCATATTGTGAGCAGCTAGATATCCAACATGCTCTCTAAAAGAGCAGTACAAATCAGTGCAGGAGACACTATCATAAGAGGATTGGTTGCGAAAGGCTGTCCGCAGGGAGGTGTTTTATCACCACTGCTATGGAATCTGGTTCTTGACAGCCTTCTAAACCGCCTCAACGTGGAAGGATTCTACATAATTGCATACGCAGATGACCTAACGATACTGCTTAATGGAAAATTCGAAGGAGCCCTCTGTCAGAGAATGCAGATGGCCCTAAGAATAATTGAAAATTGGTGTGAGGAGTTTGCCCTATCCGTCAACCTCAGGAAGACGGAAATGGTACTCTTTACAAGGAAAAGAAAACTGGAGCCAATGAGAGCACCTGTTCTCCTAAACACAGCACTAAATTTTGCATCACAGATGAAATACTTGGGGGTAACTTACGATGCTAAATTAAACTGGAATCTTCATCTCGAAAGAAGAATAAATAAGGCCTACATATCATACGAGCAGTGTCGCAGGACCGTAGGAAAACCTGGGGAATGAAACCCAGGGTGGTCCTGTGGATTTACACTGCTATCATAAGACCAATGTTGGCCTATGGAGCTGTCTGGTGGCCCAGGAGTCAACAAATAACAGCAAAACTCAAGCTATGCCAGATACAAAGAGTTCTGAGGATAACCGGAACCATGCGAACAACACCAACGAGAGCAATGGAGATAATGTTGTGTCTTCCACCGCTAGACCTACATCTAGAAGAAGTGGCGCTGACTACCATAACTCGCCTCAAATCCGTTGACATAGTACTAAACGCAAGCTGTGGCCAAACCAGAAGCCGCCTGTGGACTGAGGACTGTCAGAAAGATACCCCTTTTACAGGCATGTGCAGATGGTATTCCGCCTCGGCTTGTCTTTGATAAACCTTACACCATACATACTACTGGTGAAAATGAGGCCGGCGTTGAAGGTGTAAACTATGTCTTCACGGACGGATCAAAGAAAAAGGATGGAGCAGGCTGTGGTATATATTCCAGGAATCTGCGACTCCGATGCAACTGGACTATGGATAAAAATTCCAGTGTAGTTCAAACAGAACTCGCTGGTATAACCATAGCCGCACAAGAGATTACTCGCAGAGAAATAACGGGCAAGACAATAAGAATCTGCACAGATAGTAGACAATCACTACTGGCCCTGAAAAAATATAAAATAACTAAAGGATCAACATGGGAATGTTACCAAGCACTTGTGAGAGCATGTCAGATGAATAACATCTGCCTGTGCTGGGTCAAAGGACACTCACAATGCAACGGCAATATAGAAGCTGACAAACTGGCCAAGAAGGCAGCCAGCCTGAATATCCTTGGGCCTTATCCTTCAAGTACACTACCAGTTGCAGCGAAACTCCAATTAATAAAGGAAAACACCCACAAAAAATTTAAGACGTTATGGGATGAAACAAATAGCTGTCAGCTGGCCAGAAATCTTTTGAGATATAATAATAATAATAATAATAATAATAATAATAATAATAATAATAATAATAAAAATAAAGTGAGATGTATAGAACAACTGATGCCGCTCTGGAGAACCCGCTTCACCATTACATCTGGTGATAGCAGGGTTCAAACGGAGCCGGTTATCTTTAGGCGGGGTGTATTCCAGGGGGATTCCCTGAGTCCCCTCCTTTTCTGCATCTCACTCCTGCCGTTATCTGTTGCACTTAGAAGAACCCGTGGCTACAACTGCGGCCCACCCGGAAACAGGAGGCATAAGGTCACTCATTTGTTTTATATGGATGACCTTAAGATATATGCCTCCGGGGAAAGGGATTTACAACAGTCCCTCCGAGTGGCGCAAGAGTACACAGCGGATATTGGTATGGAGTTTGGGTTGGATAAATGTGCACTGATTCATCTCAAGAG
>CAXKVY010009182.1:0-19940 GCA_964058915.1 Tetropium fuscum | reverse complement strand
AATGGACAAAATTTGCAAAATAATGCAAAAACTGAAAACGGTGCATTTTCACACCTATCTCCAATTTGCACCCTCTAATTTAATAGCACTCTTCTTCTCTTCTTTAATAACCCACTGACCGAGTCCTGCAATAAAAACCCGTGAGCGTCTTAGTTCCTTTCTATATGACATAATCAATAGCCTATTACCATTGCAAATATAAACTTGTACTTTCCTACTTTGTAATTAATTCAGTCAGATA
Source organism: Tetropium fuscum (assembly GCA_964058915.1). Taxonomy (NCBI): domain Eukaryota; kingdom Metazoa; phylum Arthropoda; class Insecta; order Coleoptera; family Cerambycidae; genus Tetropium; species Tetropium fuscum. Next base: position 19,699 of record CAXKVY010009182.1, on the reverse strand, counting down.
TGTTTAAAATATAGTGAATAGTGAAAAATAACAAGCAAAATGCGATACGGGTGGTGGATGCCTGTATCTTGGCCTACTATTCAATATACTAAAATTTTATATATGAGGTTTGTTCAGGATATTATTGAACTTTTCATGTAGTTCACAGCACTGCAAACATCATAATCTTTTAAGTAACGTGGTTTTTACAGATTGCTTACAGCGTATTTAATTCTTATTGCTAACTAGCTGTTAGCCTGCTAGCTGTTACTAGCAAATTTAACATAGCAATAGACCGTTCGCGCCACAGGCAGCCTCTATGAAATTAAGGCGTGGGAGGGGAAAGCGGTGGGAGACGCCTCTAGGTGCTACGGCGACGTGCGCGTGGGGCGCGTACGGTACTAGAAACTGCTATATTACTAGAAGATCCAAGATTATTACTGAAAGCAAGTAAAAATACTAGAGGGGTTTACGTTAATAATTATATATTTATTAATTTGATGTATACTTCCCTATTTGAATCGGATGTTGTTTTTTTGTGCGGAACCCTAATTCTTTTTCTAAAATAAAAGTAGTCTAAGTTACTCCTTACAACATCAGCTGATGCTATCTGCCAGTGAAAGTTCCGTCAAAATAGACCCGGCCGTTTCGTAGATCGGATTTTACTCACAATTTCATGGATTTGAATTTTTTATGCGCGGAACCCTAATTCTTTTTCTAAAATTTAAGTAGCCCAAGTTACTCCTTATAAGATCAGCTATCTGCCAGTGAAAGTCAAAACCGGTCCAGCCGTTTCGGAGATTAGCCGAAACATACAGACGGACGGCCGAAGGGACGAACGGAGAGACAGACAGACAAAAAATTTAAAAATTTATTTTTTGACATTACAGACACTTTATTTATTAGTATAGATCGCAGTCTGCCTATTTTTGGCCCTATGTTATTTTTCACTTCGGAGATACAGTAAACAAAAATATGTAAAAAATCGAATATTTTTCTTAGATTTCAATAAACCAAAATACAAACAACTGGCACCTACGGGTCTCATAGTAAATTGGGCCCTAAGATTACCAGAAACGGGTTTTTCAATTTTACTCTGTAATGGTGCCATGAAATGAAAAAAAAGTTGTATACAAAAGTTGTAGAACTATTAATTACGGATCGATCTGCGGATACCCGATGTCAAAAAATTCAAAAATAAATTTTTTATTTGCAAAAGGACTTCGAGAATAGAATTTTTGCACATCCTTTTGGTAGTTGTGATAAAACATCGTGTCTCTTCCAAAGGAAAAATTAAATGCTGTCAACTTTTGGGCAACGAGTGCATTTACGTGACATTGTAAAATGACGACAACACTTCCCACGACGATGTTACTTAAGTTGGGGAACGGTTCCTTTCGGTGCACCTGCACCAGATACGGTGCACCTGAAAACTGCATCTTTGAATCGACGCGACGTCTAAATTATGTGGAAACATGAATGTGGTATTAATCTAGTACCTAGTTGAACAAAAATAAAAATTACAATCGAATATAATCGTCACCTCATCAGAAATTGATAATATCTCAATTATTAAGGCATTCGATGTGAAATATTTGTAACACATTCGTACCTACCATACCGAAATCTGTCAATAAATTTCCACTCTGTCCCTAGTTCTGCGAGTATCCCACAGACAAGTCGTCCACAGTTCCTGTAGTTAAGTCTTCTTGGTCCAAATGGCGGGAGCGCGTCGACGGCAATGACGCACTCAAGACTAGCAAAAAGCACCTCATATCTACGTGCCTAAATAAGTATACGTTAGTAGTCCTAAATAATGTCTCTACATGTCGTAAATTTCGTTTTTTCCAGGAAACAGGGAGCACTGGACTGTCTCGGTCCTGGAACTGGATGGTAAATATCCCTTGTCTGTGCTTATGAAATATCTATACCATACTTCGCATCAAAATTACACACACTAGTAAAATTTGCCGTAATTTAAAATTGAGGCAAAATTTCACTGGTGTGTTAATTTTGAAGCAAAGGGTATTTATTTACACATGACAATTTTTTAATACTAGGAATGTTTCAGTTGCTCGCATGACTACATGAACTGCACGTGCAAAACCTACGAGCAAAATGGCTCGCTGAAGGTAGAAAGGACCGTAATGATTAAGAGAAAAGGTGGGTATTAATTTTACCGCCAAAAAATATTTGCGATATAACGAATCGAAGCAAATTTAAAATCCTAAAAGGTTCTTCTGTTCTTAGGACACACTCGCGTAGCACACAATTTGGCTGAGTCTTCGACGCCACCTGCATCTTCATTTGTCTCTGAGAAACGCACGCTGTATAGATACGCTAGAGGTAAATATTCCTCCACCTGCTTAACCCATGCTTAAAAAGATAAGGAAGAAACTGAGACAGCGGTAAAAATTACATCGAAAATACACACACTTAATAATATGTCTATAGTCTACATGTCATAATAAAGTTGTAAAGTGATAGATTTTTTTTAAATAAATATATAAAATTAGCAAATCCTTGTTATTATTTTACGATTAAAATATTGTTACATGAAAAAGCCTCATTTTCTTTCTTCAAATCATATGAAAAGTGCAACAATTTAATTCAAGTGTTGCGCTAGGTAACGATGACGAATATATAGAAGATGACGACGAACCGGAAGATGAGGACCTGGATGAAGATGTTGTTTTGGAAGAGAATCCTGACGAAGAAATAACTCTAGCTACCACAGAGGAGTTGGAAAAGGCCGATGCTATTCAGGAACTGAAAAATGAAGTGATGCTGGAAATTAACAATAGTACCCATACTAATGAAACTATTGATCCTTTGAATAATAATAGCAGAAGTTCTTCAGTGGGAATAAGCATAGTGCTAGTATTGTATTGTTTGATGTAGTTTAGTGTTAAGTTTATGTCATACTTTTTCTAAATTCTAATATGTTATATGATATGAAAGCATCATGCCATCTACATGGTACCTAATTATAGTAACAAAAAATGCTGGAGCAGTGATTATTTTAATTTATCCATTCTGTTGATATTTATTTAAAACATGTTTGTTTATATTCTACCATATCCAAATGCAAACAATAACTCGTGATATTTCCTTACTGTTCTCAATAGCTCGTAGTATAAATTCAAAAAATATTAAGAACTCCGAGGAATACATTTAATATTTCAGATTTTCGTTCATCCGATGACGAACTCTTTCCAAATCCCGCGAAACCATTCCCTAAGAGTGAATTCCCGTCAAAAGTCATCTGAGCAGGGAGTCCGATCGGCTCCGCTCGAGAGGTAGTCATGTAGAAGAGCAGGCTTGGAACAAAAAGACGTCCGTGGGAGTAAACAGGTCGTGAATGCGAGCAGTAAATTTCAATTTGCGGCTAGGGCTAGCCAGCGCTGATTTCAGATAGGCATATATTTTTATCGATGTGCGAAGTTAATTACTTCCCTCGAAAAATAACTTTAGAAGGGACTGCTATAGACCTGGAACTTTTGCGGATTTTCATATGGTGATATTTTCTTTTAAAATGGCGTAAAATTCGCTATTTTAAATCGCCAATTTAAAATTGACTAACCTTTAGTATAGACTTAATATTTTCAGGCTTACACAATATCAATCATTCCATCAACATAATATTAATCAATAATGTTTATAATCGAAGCCTAGACGTATGCCAATCTTAAATTGAAGTAGCCCCCAATCTTGCTTTGCCACGTCATTTCGATTCTGTATTCTACATTCCACTGTATGACACGATTAAAATAAGGTTTCACACAACCTCGTGCATCAAAATATATTCAAAGTGGCGCCCACTCGCCATTTTTAAATCATTTATTAGAAAATTAATATAATTTTAAATTAATGTTTTGTGAACGGAATGAAGTTTAACGTAAATGTCTATACCTCTTGAAAAGCTAGTTGGAATTAGACTTTTGGACCTCACTATATACGGGTTTTTCATGAAAGGTTATGCATATCTCGTAACCAATTTGTATATCTCGTAACAGATTAGAATTTTGATTTGAACATTTGGCGACGTCATGCGTCAGAGTGATTTTGAATCTATATTCGCTGAGCTGTTCAAAATCATATGCCACAGAAACCCATGTCTCTAAAAAATATTCAAAATGGCGCCCAGTTGCCATTTTGAAAACATAGATTAGAAATTTCGATTAAGTGTTATGTAAAATCAATTTAATTTACCTATGTATACTTTTAAGTAAATGTTTTCATTTGTTAAAAAATTAGATGGGATTACACTTTTTGACCTCACTGTATACGAGTAATTCTCTATCACATAAATCAAAGCATATCTCGCTCTTCATATCTCGTAGGCAATTAAACATATCTCTTAAACAATTTGTATTTTTGGTTTAATAATTATTAGGTATATAATTTTTCTAAAATATTTTCACATTTCTAGTACAACCGATTATGTCAGAAGTTAGCACTTGCTTCGTTATTTTAAATACCCTATATATTTATTATATTTTTGTATTCGTCATGGAATTTTTTAAGGCCATTTAAAGACCTAACAAAAACCTTTAATTTTGTTTGATAAAACAAGCTCTAAAAACCCAAAAAACTGTTTTTTTTAACTAACGATATTTTATTCAGTCCCATTAGATTACTTGTAATATATGAAAAAGATACTGTCTTATAAAACTTCTTACAAAATAAATAGGTATTTTATAAGAAATTCCATATAATTCATATATTTATAATTAGACGCTCTTACCTCGGTGTGGTATTTCTTTCGGGCGCCAGCCTGTCATTTATTGTTTGTTAAATAGCTGAAATGGAGATCGGATACGTCTAGAGGTTAATGTCGGGGCGGCTCAATAGGTTGTTACTTATTAGCTTCCTATTAAGGCCAGGTTGTAGGGGGAATTTTATGTGCGAAGAGCAGTAAGTTATTGGCAATATCATAGAGATAAAGACAACAATTAGAGATTTAGTGTGAATTATAAATATTAAAATATATATTAATTTACTGCACTTTCGTATGTTTATTTGGAAAATTTTCATTTACTGCCCATTTGTCTATTTTATTTTTAATTAAATTTCGTCTGTTCAACTTGTAAGCAGAGACTGGGAGCTGGGAATGTCTTAATTTTATTTTTTACTAGTACATAATAGCTTAAACCTAGATCTAAGTTTAAGGCTAAAATATTCCACTAATGTTCCGCTTCTGAAGATTTTCGAGGGTCCCTCATGGAGCCATTGTTATTTAACATCTTCATTAATACTATTAATTATTTACTTATCGACTACTGTATCAACCATTGGCCACATGACATCAAAAGGTCTACAATAATTTACAATATCAGTGTTGTCTTTATCTGTATGATATTGCCAATAGCTTTCTGCCCTTCGCATATGCAATGCCCTCTACGACCTTGTCCTAATTCGACGCTAACAAGTGACAATCTATTAAGCCGCCCCGACATTAACTCCAGTGAGGCAGGTGCGTATTATCCGCCCCGTAAGTGCGGTGGAGCGGGCGAATTAGTACTGTATGTTTGGGCACACACACGATGTGAGAAGTTGGCAGAGTTTAATTAAGCGCGAAGTGCAGATAGCGTGGCTCGATTCGGCGCCGACGTCGGTCATTCTGCTCCCGGTGCCATTTGTTCCCCGATGCCTTCGATGGCTCAAGTCAATGGGTTAGGCTCTTGTTGGATTGCCGCCGTTACGCCTTGGCAAATTGAAGGTGTCGAATAAATTCCGCCAAATCGTGCCGGCTATTGCTTCGAGTTCGAGACAAATGTTGATGACGAGGGAACAAATATTGCCCGAGTCATAGTAGTTTTGTCATAATTCTTTATTATTAATAGTAGAGTATAACTAACACAACGGCCAAACTGAAACATATAAATTTATCACAATTTTCCGCAAATATCTCAAAGACTACTAGGCCTGGCGCAAATGTCACCTTATACGAAATTGATCTACATTAAATTTAGAATAAAAATGGTCATTATGGTAAAATCAAAATGGTAATTATGGTAAAGTGAATGGTTACGGAGATATGTAGGGGGCAAAAATGACATAATTTTCGGGATCGGCGAATATAGCAGTAACGCAGAATGAAATCGTAAAATAGCGCCATTTGACAAAGTTCAAGATAACAAGGCGTTTCACAGGAAGCTTCTTATATTCAATGATCCAGATCCAAAAGCAGTGTCTGATGCTGTAAAACATTTTTTCCATTCCATGTTCATATCTAAAAACACTGACGATTTGGATACTCTTCGCCACCAATGTTATTTGCAGACGATCTCAAAACAGCCTGTGCATTATATTTTCAACTTGGCTATACTTCCACTTAGGTTGCTAAATAACACTCTTATAGAACTTACCACCAAATGCAGCAATGGCTCAATGAGCAGAAAGATCCATTAACCCCACGGTTGGATAAAGATTGGAGATCATCTTCGTTCTATTGTGTCTATAGGCCAAGCTACATAGGTATATTTATACATAAACTAAAATTTAACCATTTCAAAATTAATGTTATGCTATCTTCAGCACTCCTGTATGCATTATCCCCAGAGTCATCCACAAATACAAGTTTTTCTTATCGCCTCATTTAGTTGTTTCACCTGGAGAGCAGTTAAATCTTCCCTGACAGACAACCCCAGAACCTTTTAATAGCTTCTTGTTTATGTAAATAAAATCCTTGTATGGTAGTTATTGAATTTTTGATATACGGCCCTTTGTTTTCTGTTATTTTATCTATTCGGTGACATCTTGCTACATCATTTGTTGTTAATTGGCAATTAACAATTGAATTGCCAATTGGCAATTGGAATTTAATAGATTGATAACTTCTTGCATTGTATTTTCATTTTTTTTTTCTTTCATGTTAAATATGCGTATATTGTTTCTCTTGCAATCTTGTAGTATATTGACTACATATTTTTACTAAATTTTTACTAAATATTTGAACGGACACCTTATCTGCAATGTTCTTTATAAAATTTAGATCCATCCACATTTGCTTTATAGCTACGTTAACGATTGTTTTTATCTCATCTGACTACTCTTGTAAGTGGCATTTTGTTGTTTGTAGTATAATATTATCGGTTTGTTGTAATATAATATTATCGGTGTATTCGACAAGTATTTCACTTTCATATGTAGATAACACTTTTCTTTTATTTTATATGTTGAAATAGGTGGAGTGTTAATGCATGGTGTGGCATTGTAGATGGTGAGATTATCGGACCCTATTTTATTGATGGATATATAAATGGCGTAATCTATTTGGATTTTTTGACAAACTAATTACCATAATTATTAGATGGGGTTTCATAACAAACTAGGAGAAACTTTTCACACTTTTCTCGGAGAGATCGTTGATTCTTTGAATGGAAGTTTTCCCAACAGTTAGGTCGAAGTCTCTCTCCATATTCCCCGAACTTCTAGGGCCCATACTTTGCCTAACACCATACCTCGTCGACCTTAGTGACACACTCTTTATATATATATATATATATATATATATATATATATATATATATATATATATATATTATATATATATACATATATATATATATATATATATATATATATATATATATATATATATATATATATATATATATATATATATATATATATATATATATATATATATGTATATATATATAAATATATATATATATATATATATATATATATATATATATATATATATATATATATATATATATATATATATATATATATATATATATATATATATATATATATATATATATATATATATATATATATATATATATATATATATATATATATATATATATATATATATATATATATATATATATATATATATATATATATATATATATATATATACATATATATATATATATATATATATATATATATATATATATATATATATATATATATATATATATATATATATATATATACATATATATATATATATATATATATATATATATATATATATATATATATATATATATATATATATATATATATATATATATATATATATATATTGGGTTTTTTATTAATTTAGTTACCTCTTTTTATTCCCAGGCTAGCTCATTACCTCTTACCTTTTTTTTTTGTTTTTTAAGCATGTAGTACTCTCTCCCCAGTAGTGAATTCTCTAAGGCTTTTGTGAAATTTACTGTAGGTAGGTATAAAAAATTTTCAAGCCATATACAACAATTAAAAGAACATGAAACAAATATATATCTGGTTTTATTTTATAAAGAAATTTGGCGAAATTTGATTAATGAGTGAAAAAATGATCATCTCATAGACATAGAATGTATTCTGTGAATATAGTGCAAGGGTCTCTGTTTTTTTTTATCCCGTGCACTAGAAAATTTAATGTTTACACGATACGTATTATTTTAAAATGTCTATAGCGCTGTCACATTATGATTTAACTCTCACTATTAATGTTTATTTAACCTTAATATAAGTATTACATTTCTTATAAATGTCTTTTGCACACTAAACAATTATCTTAACTATTTCCTATTTATTTAACGTCTATTTGTTTCCTAATTTTTATCTATTTTATTGAATAGTATGTTTTTCTACTCTCTCTGTAATCTTGCTATAGAGTTGCAATGTTATGACAGGTACTGTCATTACAATAATCACACATTTTCTTTATTATATGGCTTTATTTCACTGTACTACGTGATATGTCCATGTTTTACATATTTCACCTAATTGTCAAATCATTTTATATTTATATTTCGCTACCACACAGCTTCTGAAAGTGATTTTTTTATTTGTGCTTGCACTATGATATCTAGAATCATGCCACTCTTATTTGTTATTAACGCTAAATATATTATTTTGGAAACTTATGTTTAACATCTGACTTTGTAATCTTGTTGTGTTAAATTTTAACTATCTGTATACCAATTTGTATACCTTTAGAGCAATCAATCTTATGTCATCAATACGCTATGTAGGTATGTAATCATGTTCATACGTTGGATATTAAATTTTAGAGATTTCTATCTTACTAACATCTGTGAAAGTTTCTATTTTCACTTTAAAATATATATATATATATATATATATATATATATATATATATATATATATATATATATATATATATATATATATATATATATATATATATATATATATATATATATATATATATATATATATATATATATATATATATATGTAACAGTGGATTTTGGTATTATTAGGTATTATTTTTTGAAGCTTTGAAAGATTTTTTTTTATTTGGATCTGCGTCATAAATTAATTACAACCAAAAGTCTGTAAAGTAGTTACGGAAAATACTTGAATGGTCCACATTTTATATAAATTGTAACTTTTAAAACCCTTAAATCTAGCTGATGCAAATCGCCTACGGCAAACCTGGAATAGGTGCCTCTGAAAACATCCACAACTCCAGTACACAACGGTAGGTAATTAAGTCCATGCGAGAGTAAGTCTCAAAGTTGGAATCTTTATTGTCCGGGAACACGTAGTTCCCAGCTTTTCGCCGAAAGGATTTCCTCTTTAAGTACGAGAAAGTGCCCTGCTTTCAAGTTCGCGGTGGCAAAGGAAAGATGTGGCAAAGGAAAGATACGGCCGGAAGCCAACGGACCTCACACACATACACGCAGAGGAAAGTAAACCCGCCTCAGGACATTACCCGTTTTCCCGGTTTCTTTTGAGAAAATCATATGTTTATTTGAGTTTTCACTTTGTTTATGTGCGTTATCTGCCCGTGACATCGGATTCTTATTCAGATCGTTATTGGAACTGAAGGAACTGAGATCAGGGTTCATGCATTATGTATGGGAGGCGGACGGAAAGCTGATATCAGGCGCAATCCGTATAGTTTAATGTATCCATGCATTATCCTTGAATCGTAGAAACATTTATGTGTGAATGTCAACTCCACATTTATTATTTTTGTGTATGAGCCTAACGCTGCTGGATATTTCAGATTCTTAGAACAAGTTATATAGAATTTGACATATAGAGTGAACATAGAACATCTTTTTTGAATTAAGGAACTTGCATTGGCAATTTTTTTTGTAATAGTATAGTAGTATCAACAGAAACTATACAGAAACTATATAGAAAATATACTTAATTTAGGACCTATTGCTTTTTCTATTGTCTAACTTGAGATCATTTAATCTTTTAAATGTTGAAGATCATGTCATCTTTAGAAAATGTGGTTATGTAATGATTCAAAAGTCCCATTTTTTTATTTCTCTAAGGTATTATGTAACTAGTTTAGATTGTTGTAGATGAGTTTACCTTCATTGCTTCGAGACTATCTGCTTCGTGCTCTACATATCAGAAACAACTAATTCCCTTCTATAAAGAGGGACATTGTAGCACTTCTTTGTATTCTTGCTGATATAGATCCATTTCAAATTTTTAATTTGCCACCTCGTAGCTTTACCGCTGCCTCCGCCATATTGAAATAAATTGCGAATAAAAAAGAGATTTTTTTAAGATCTCTTTACTCGTTGCTTTCACAGCAGAATTAGGAATGTAATAAATTTAAGAACATTTGCTAAAAAATAACCCATTCCACCACCATGAGGTATAGTGTATATATGGCACGTTTTTTTCTGTGGTCCCCAGTAGGCCTAATTCGCATATTAATTAACAAATGAAAATTACACTTTCTTCGCTTTGATACCCCAGGGTTTATCGATGTTTTTACTAGTTGAAGGCAACGAAGTATTAGAGTCGTGTGGGATCAATTCTTCTGGCACAGTAGCATTTTCATACTTTCATACTTTCTGTATCTAGTTCATTACACATGGGTTATAAGATCATATCAGTGTATTCATATTAATAACATTTTCCAATTCTTGAGGCATGTTATCACATGTATTGTCAGAGTTCGGGTAAATTATAGAATAGTTGAGACCTGCTTGTCTGCATTCACATGCTCCCTGAGATCCCCTTTTGCATTTACAGGAAATTAGTTTATGAACAACCTCTGGAGCAGGGCGTTGTGTAGTTATCGGGACAAGACAATTTTTGTTCTTCTTCCTTCTCCATTGATCTGCAGATTTTTCGCCACCAATTCATCGCTGTACCTGATGATACGTTCGGAACGACTGTTGTCTTGATGTCTCTGTAGGAGGAATGCGACGTTAAATTTATTCCTGTATACTGATTTTATAAAGCATTTGTTCCTCCAAGTGCTGGCGTATATACATTCTCTTTTATTATAGCCATAAAGTTTAAGAAGACAGTATTCTCCAGTCTTAGCTATATCTATTTGTTTAAATGCTTTTATAATTTCGTGAAGATTAGGATTTGTTCGCAACACATTTAAAAATTCGAGTCTCTAATTGAAGACGTGTCAAAGTAATTTTATCTACTATCCTCTTTATCCAATATACATGTTGCAAACTATTTTTATTTATAGGTTTACGGACATATATGTTGGCTTATATTGATGTGCCTGTCAGAATGACTAAGAGATCAATGTCTTCTCCAACAACTATTACAGTCAAAGAAATAGGTCAGGCTTCTTGATGTGTTCATTATGAGCCTATCCGCGCCGTTCGTGGCTTGCTTTAGCATGCTATAGAAGCTTTAAATTTTTGCTCTTAATTCAATATTTTAAATGTCGTTACTTATTCAATATTTACTTATTCAATAAATTCAATATTTTGTCGTTACTTAGAGACTTTTCTTACGATACGTTTGGGATCGTTGCCTCGTCCAACAGTATGTGTGTTGAAGCCTGCATTATTTTTAATCAACGTGATCCCTCCATGTATTTTGTGCTCTCATCTTTAACATATCCATTATAACATTGATTATATTATGATATCCATCAGATATGAATTTTATCTACATTAACTTTGATAAACACATTTTCGTCGTTGGATCAATTGCTGCCGTTGTTTTCAAAAACCTAATTATTTGTACCTTTACTTCTAGATGGCTGCTCGCGGTCCCTCGCTCAGGAAAATTAACATTTTTTTAAGGCTCACATCTGAACAAGTTATTTAAAAATTGTCGCTTCTCCACCTTTTGCAGGGCGAATCTCTCTAGATATTGGACTATATTTTATATCCCTCCTTGTGTCCTTATATTTATAAGGAAATTGTGTAGTTTCCAGAAACAAGATATATACAAAAAAATGGTATTATTTTAAAAATCATAGGCAGCGGCAAAAGTGGAAAATTAAAAAGTCGAAAAAAGCTGATCAAAATCAAAACAAAAATGCTTAGAATCACCAAATTTCAATATGAAAGATTTTAACTATTATACCTCGTGTTCTACATATCGATCTAAAAGTATACCATAATAATTATTGTACTTCGTCTACAGGAATGATATATTAAACGTTTTTAAAATATTTACTCGTGCAAAACACCTCTTAGGACCATTTCCACTCTTGGAGTAAGCTTTTAATCAAGTGCCTGGTAAGAGGAAATGATCATGACAGTATAAAATACGACGAAAACAAAAGAAAACACGGAAACACAACGGGAACAAGTGTATACACAGTCCTAAAAGGACTCGTATATCTTCCGACGTGCCGGGCCAGCTTTGTGGAATTTTATGCAACCAGCAGAGACGGAACGGCGCCGCTTGAGTGGGGTTACAAAGAAACCGTATTATGTACTTTTGTCATGGCTGCGGCGTGGTGCTTTTGGCGGTTTTAACATAATAGTTTCGCTGGTTTCCGTTGATGTGGGTCGTAGAGGGCCCTGATGTAGGAGCGACATGCTTTATACCGTGCGAAAGAGTTATAGTAGGCTTGTTAAGTAATATGCGGACACAGGTAAATCAGGAAAAGTATCTCGTTAGAAAGGAATGATTCCTTTTTATAGAAAAAACAGTGTTCTGAGAGGTATACTTATGAGAAGGGTGCAAGGCGCAAGGACAATTTATATGGGTGAAATATTTTACCACAATAAAGGGTTCAAGGTTACAATCCTTTTACGACACATGTAACTGCAGTACTATATAATGGGTAGGTATCCATCCGAAAAATGTCATACATATAAAAGTGCATATAGAAAGTACATTCCACATTATACTAATGTAATAGTATATTACGTAATAAGTATTGTAAGAAGCATTTTACGCACTAATGGAAACGTTACGCATACGAAACCGAAGTGCGCAATTCCATGAGTGCGTACAATACGTATTACGTACTATACTTTACCTACGATCTACTTATTCAGTCACTTATCTCAGCCTACTTCAGTTTGATTACATGACGGTTTCTCATGGATTTCTTATGAAACTCTGCGATTTTTTTACGCAGCTGGGCGATATTTGTACCGTGTGTTATAGGAAACTTTGATCGCAGGCTGTGTTTTTGAACACTTACATTGGTTGTTGTAGGTAATAAATAAAATAATGGGTTAGAACAGAACTAATGAATAGTTATTTAAGTGTAGAGAGCCAAAAGAAGAAGAATAAGAAGACAAATAACATTCTTTCCAATATTATACATTTGGCCGGGCCGAATTTTTTTTTTTAGATATTCCAATGCGGCTAGCTGCAAAAAATTTGACGGGCCCCTGGACCCCCAAAATTTATTTTTGGTTTAAAAAAACGGTAGGGGCCCACACCAATAGCGGTTGCTATTGGTGTGGGCTAGGTGATCCCGCGTGACCTGCAAGTTATAACAAGTCAAAACAAAGACTCGCAGCGTTTAAACCATGTAGTGATGATCAGTTCGTGGTCACCACAGCAAGCGATTAGTCGGAATTCGTAAAATTTAAATTTTGTGAAATTTGGTTAATATTTATTGTGTTTTATTTATTTGATCGACGCATTTTTACAGAAAATTTCAAAGCAAACTCGTGCCAGTTTTTTTTATGTAGATTTTTGAAAGTGTACAGGATATTTTACCGGAAGAAACTAGTGTACCTATTGCCAATGTACGAAGATATGATAAGGTATTTTGAAAGCGTTCGCTTAATATTGAAAAGTGATGGAAGCAAGCAACCAGCGTCAAGGGATGTTGCAAATATTGTGGCCATCAAAATAGAAGCTGTTTGGCAAAAAGCTTCTCTGCCTACTGTTGTGCACAAAATACTCATTAAATCTTTTAAAGGCAAAAAAACTCTTTTTTCATCGAAAAGTTAAAAGTTTAAAATTGATGCCAATCGGTTGCTTGATATTTGCTCGTGTAAATGTGAAAACAGACTATTGTGCAAATATGACAAAAACAAGAAAATACCAAATTGAGAATGGACTTTTATAGAAGACCAGAGAACTTTCAGGAAAATGGCGATTGGCAATACCAACCGGCATGTTACAAATGTTTTATTAAAAAGACATAATAGAAAATTGCCGCAAAGTCCATCTGTTAGTTCAACTGCATCTTTAGAACCTCTGGCTAGCCCAAGTGGTCTTTGTCATATCCTAAACTCTCCGTTAGCATCTGCAAAACTATATCATCAACGCTGTTATAAATGCCAGTGATAGCGAAAGTTCGTCAGAAGAGCCGGACTTAAACGATGGAGAAGATGTGGTTTTATCCCCTAGTTCAGGAAACAAGAAAAATTCAGTTAACAGCAAAAAAGACTTAAGCTTACTTATACTTCTAAAGCCGCCGATCTGACAGGTGTGTCATATAGGACTGCTGCAAAAATTGCGAATGCTGTTTTAGAAGATGTTGATTTGATTTCCAAAGATAATACGAACCTATTCATCGACAAAAATAAGATTAGGAGAGGTATTCAGAAAAACTGAAGCCGACTTCAACATGAAAACAATAACTGCAACAAATCAATTAATGGTCTTTATTTCGATGGAAGAAAGGATCAAACTATAGTTTTCGAAAATGCGAGGTGAATGGTAAAAACTGAAGAACATATAGCTTTAATTGAAGAACCAGATAGTTCCTAATTAGGGCATGAAGCCCTTAATCAATCCCGGGTTGTAGATATTACCAAAGGAATAATATCATACTTATAAAGCCGTAATATTTATTTAAGGTAGTTAGTTGTTATTGGATGTGATGGCGCAAATGTTAATATCGGCTGGAAAGGTGGGGTAATTCGACTCATAGAAACACAGGCAAATAAATCATTACAATGGAGTATATGCCGGTCACGTGATAACGAGTTTCCATTCCGGCATTTGCTTCAAAAACTAGACGGGCACACGAAAGGTCCTTATTCGTATTCCGGGCCCATTGGATCGATTCTTCCCAACTGCGAAAAAATGCCTGTTGTTAAGTTTCACCCCATACAAACTGATCTTTCTATTGTAAATAAAAATGATCTAAGTACTGACCAACAGTATCTGTATATCTAAAGCAATCGGAGATGGAGTGTGTTCTCAGAATTTAGCTGATAGGTGTCCAGGAAAATTGGCACACTCTCCTTGGTTAACGATAGCCAACCGCATTCTTGGAGTATACGTAGCTACAACTGATCCTTCCAAACCTTTAAATAAACTGGCTGAGTTTGTACTAAAAGTGTACTTTCGTATGTGGTTTGAAATAAAAACGCAACAAAAATTGGAATACGGCGCCAGGCATCTATGGAAATTAATCCAAGTCTCAAGAGAGCTGTCAAATGATGTTTTGTTAATTATTAATAAGGTGATTCAAGATAATGCTTATTTTGCGCATCCGAATAACCTTCTAATCGCTATGTTAGCAGATACACGTCTACATATTAGGGATGTTGCGGTTAGAAGAGTTTTAAAGGCTAGGAAAACTGACATGAAAAATCGCATCTTCAAAGTACTCAACATTAATTTTGAGGCAGAGGATTATGTAGATCTGATAAACTGGATGAATAGTACTGTAACAGAACCCCCCATGACGCAACATTTGTCAGATGATGAGTTATGGGATATGGCAAAAGTAATTTTAAGTAAACACTATTTTAAATTTTTGTCCTAGGGGCCTGGCTAAAACTTTTTATATCGAGGTAAAAATTGTTATGAGAGGTAATAAGACCAAAATTTATATTTTAAACACTAGCCCACCCCAAAAAATATTTTTTATGCCCCAGGGGTCCGGTTAAAAAATATTTAATAGGGCCCAAATTTCATATGGCGTATTATGACCACCATAATATACAAGTTTAGTTTACTAGATTCAAATTTCTCAATTACATTTTTTTCGGTGTTTTTCGGCTCGCCCTGTTATACATGCAATTAAAATTAATTTTTTTAAAATCTGTTTGTCACCAGCAAAAATTGTTAACGATATCTTAACCGATATTGTAAATTTGGAAGATTGGTCCTGATTCCAGCAGAAATATCATCTGCAGCAGATGAACATTTTATAGCGTTTGCTTCCAAAGAAATCATGAGAACGGTACAAGGTAGAGTTTGTTTTTTTTTGGAAGAAGCTTCGATGGTGAAAAAGACCGTAAATACTATATAGTTATTTGAATAAAACCGGTTAAGATGTAAAAGCTTTATTTCTTTTCGGCCCGTTGCCACAAGCGACAGACGTTATTTTACTTTACCGCGCGCTATGCATAAAGTCATTATTCGCGCCATGATAACCAAAACGTAAACAGTTTCGTTCATTTGTGCGCAAAAAAATTACTTACGTAGTAAATACGAGACTGTACCAACAAAACCGTGGCGTCGATGTAAAATCGAGTTTTGGGATGTGGTACGAGCAGGAAATATCTCACCTGTTCACCGGACCATCCAGTCGCGCTCAGCGTCCATCTGCTGCTAAATGGAACGAGTGAGCCCTGGCGTAATGGACTGTTCTCTGTTGGTAAACTTGTTAAAAAGGGCTACTTTATTAGCGGCAGTCGTGCCTTGAATTTCGTCCGGCTAATTTCATTTCGTTTCTTTTACCTAAACTAACGCATTAGGTGTTGTTTATTTGGTTGTAGTCGGTAAATTACTAGGGGTAAGCTACAAGGTGCCGACGATTACGAGACGCCAGCGCCGCGCCGGCCGGGCCAAATACCAGTGTAATATGGTGACCAAAAATGGGTATTGTGCCGTTTATTTAGCAAGGGTGTCAGTTCGATGGAAATAATTGTAGTTGAAACTGTTGTCTCTTTATTATCAGTTTTTTCTGTTATTTAATTAAATGCATATATACACTCACCACTCACAGATGATGATGTATTATTTATTCTATCGTAACAGGACGATGTTATTTATTGATAGTAAGCTAGTGTCAATTATTGATGAAACATCTGGAATTAATAAACTGGAAGTGCACAAAACTAGACAGATTTATATTGTCTCGACTAAATGGACGTTATTCATGTGTCTGATTTAGACAGCCTGAATCTAGACCACTCCTCTATAATCCCCTTTTCATAATAACTCTCCATCAGTATATTTTTGCAATTTCTCTATTATAGTTTCTCTGTCGCAAATAGTATTCGCTTTATGTATCAAACTATTTAGAATATTTTGCTCGCATTGTAGCTGTGAAGGTGACCAGATAGTCGATATCGAAATGGAATATTTAGTACTGTGACTAAAACATCATTACATTTATAACTACACATATTTACCTTATATATAAAGTCAAAGAGTACCTATATTGTATTTCATTGGGAAAAAACTCGAATTGACAATTTTCATCGAGGAGCAAAAATGTTTGTACCTACTAGTAAACCATCGTCATCAGATTTTAAACAACTTTCAAAATCACCGAGTCCGCGCGTTCGTCCGGATCCTACGTTTTTTGGCGTCATAAATTATCTGTTTAATTTGTGCCTTTTTTATCTGTATAATCTGAGATTATACATTGGTGGAAAATAGATACATATTTGGGTTGCATAATGAATGACACATATGACTGTTCATATGCGACTGAGTTGGATTCGCCTAACCTCGTGTCGAAGCGGATTGTGTCTTTTTATTATTCGGCGTAGCACAATGTCCGCTTTTATTTTGTAGTTTGATTAATTTTTAATAAATTCTTAATCGAGGTTAGATCGGAATTGTTAAAATCGTACTTTCGAAATCATCCACCTTCTGTGATTAGCGTATATAATTATTTTAACATACACGTTTTAGGTTTTATACCACAGCTGATTAGTTCATATAGAAACATATAAATCAGCCCAAGATGCAAGTAAGATCCCCAAGTTACCGGAATTTTTTTAGATGATTTGTATTTATCAGATAATACAGGAATAGAAAGAGGGTTAATTTGCCCAAAAGTAGTCGACCACGAATTTTGACCTACGTAAGAGAATAGATTGCTTGGAACCATTATGAAAAACAAAGTTAGTGTTTCACAGTGAAAATTATCTTGAAGATACGGAGTTTCAAATACTACTGTTTTCAGGACAATTATCCGAAATGACGTGATATTTTGAAAAAGAAGAAAGGCATCAAAATATACCGTGGCCCAGTTTGAAATCTTTATGTGTGAAGACATATTTTCTGAATCGACAGTTGATAAGTGTAGAAATACAGGATCGAATAGTTCCTATCCCTAACTGGTGAGCTTCATCCCCTTTTCACCCTCATAATGACTGGTTTTTTAATATCTTGAAAATGTAATCTTCTATGACAAAAATAAATAAACTAAACTCGTTTTCACACCACCCAAGCGGTGCAGTTTGTCGGTGCGTTTTTTATGTGGTTTCCCATTGAGGCCTAATCCACTAAAGGCTCTATTCTTGCTCAAATTCAACTTCGTCGGTCCGTTCCGCATTAAACCATGCTTGTCCGTGACAGTTGATACACATAGCCGAACATTTAAATCAACTTTAAACATCCGCATCGCTTTCCAAAGCGTTTTTTGCAATCACACAAAATTAACTCTTAAAATTGATAAAAGAGCTGCCACTTCGGTAGTCAAAACAGGTATTGAACAGGTATCACCCGATTTCTTCTATCCCCATTCTGCTGGCTCTAAAATATTTCCATACCAAGCCTGAATTTGGTGGTAAACCCGCAACGAATGTTACCGTTCGATGTTACAAAGTAACCGTTCGACTAGAATTGCCAATCGAGGTGTTAATGCAAATATTTCCCTAGCCTCAGTAATATCCTGTTTTGTAACATTTGGTTTGTTAAAAGGTTTTAACAACTCCTTGTAAATTTGTTTTCGAATTTAATAAATTTATAGTTTAGGTGTTTGCGTTTTCCGACGTTGTGTCACTACCACTATGAGCAATGCATGAGCAAAAAGAACTGTTTTTGTTGAGTTTTTAGCATAAACTCTTGCTTTTATATTACCTTGGCCGTCCCTTAGTAGTCTAATATCCTTTCCAGTTGGCTCAGTCTAGTATCCTTTTCAGTTTATAAATAAGACGGTTAGGATTGAGTCCGATCATTTGAAATATTATCAGGCTGCGCTGCGTTATGTTCGATTAAGTACTGTATTCAATATAATCAAACTTTTTTTGTTTAACCCTACAGTTAGAATAAGTTTGTATAAAAGGGAGAAAAATGCTTTTTTAAATTATAAGCGGGGCAGGAAAATTTCATAGGAAAATTATTATGACGAGGATGCGACCGACTAGAGCTTAGACCGAGTAGATATTATGCAAGGGTAACTGGAGACTGTTGTAACGCAAGCAACACAGACTTTGTTTCTAAATTAGACAATCATCCCAATGAACCGCAGGCTCAGCCAATAGAGAAATTTGATTTTTCAATATTGAGCAGAAAAATGCCCGACAAGGGATGGGGAAGCCGCCCACAACGGACGTCGCAGTTGATCAGAAAATTCAAGAAATCGATCCTGCCATTGTCCAGAGGGACA
>CAXKVY010009181.1:0-27975 GCA_964058915.1 Tetropium fuscum | reverse complement strand
GTTTCTATTTGGCACGTTGTTTTTTTATTTATGATACAATAGGATTTCTCGCGGTTTGTTCTTCTTAAATGACCCATTGACCGATTGCTGAGATAAAAACCAGTGAACGTCTTAGTTCCTTATCACCCTGTTTTTTAGTACATAATCAATAGCCTAAACAAAAGCTGAATATTGATCAGTTACCTTTCAAATAAACATATTTGTGTTGAAATTTAAGAATTTAGTGAAAAGGCCTATTGTGACTGTAAATTTTTGAATTAATGTATAGATAGATGCCTGTGGATTTATTAATCTCATAATATGTCAAAAGTGAGTTTCAGTTAAATTTATTTCAATTTCATAATTTCAAACCGTGATGAAGCTTACAGATGCGGAAAAGATACGCATCATACATTATTTTAATGCTAGGTGGCAAGTTAGTAACAGTTGCACATGTAAATTGAAAGAAAATAACAGCAAGGTGAGTATTTCGCACACTATCATGGGAGAAGAGCTGCAAGAAGAAGCAATTTGATTCAATATGAAAAAATGATAAATTTCCTATTGATATGCGAAGACGTCAAAAAACATGTAAAAAGAATCATTTATGTTAAGATTATATAACTATATACTGAATGGATTTGCAAGTAACAACTACTCAGAGACCTAATACTCATTCCTGCATTGAATTACACCTGCAAATCGAATATGGTAGCTGTGGATGGTCATTCACCAATACTCTATATAACACTCGGAGTAGTTTCCACAAATACCAAAACACTTTCACTTCGCTCGACGCGCGTTTCGCCAACCAAGTTGGCATCATCCGGAGACGATTAAAACTAATCTTAAACTACAAAATCTACCATATTTATACTATTTTCATGGTGACGTCACTAATGATATCACCGTGAAATTTACGCGTGACTAATCACGCTTCAATGATCGGTTGCTAAGCAACGCGTAAAGCGGGCTACGGTATGATATCACCGTGAAATTTACGCGTGACTAATCACGGTTCAATCATCGGTTGCTAAGCAACGCGTAAAGCGGGCTATATGGTATAGGTCCCTTGTCGCTATTCGTACTACTATTACATTTTACAATTTCTATGCTCTCAAATGCATTCAACTGTCTATTATTGGTCACATTTCTAACTAATCTTAAATTACTAATATCTATTCTATGATTGTTGTCAAAAGCATGTTGTGCAACACTACACTTATCTGTTCTTCCATATTTTAGATGAGCCATATGCTCTTTAAATCTGGTGTTAATTGATCGTCTCGTTTGTCCAACATATTTTCGATCACAATCATTACAACTAATTTCGTAAATCCCAGACCTTTCATTTGGAACAATTTTATTCTTTGGATTGTCTAAAAGTTGTTGTAATTTGTTGCTCGACGAATGAATCGCTGTTATACCCACGTTTTTGAAAACCTTACTCAAACCACGAGTAAACCGGGGTTCGTACGGGATGGATACATATTATTTTGGAGCCTCTATATCCTTTTGAAAGGTCGTAGAATTACGAAGTGTGTCCTTAAATTTACGCTTCCTAATTAGTTTTTCAACTATATCTCTAGGATAACCATTACTCACAGCTATATCTTTAATTAATACTTTTTCTTTTTCAAACCTCTCATTACTGAGAGGGAAACTTAGTAAACGATGGACAAGAAAATTAAAACTTGCCATTTTATGTTGATAGCAGTGGTGAGAGTCATTAGGGATATATCTGATCGTACTGGTATCTTTTCTATATATATCAAATTCTAACCTATTGTCACTATTTTTAATTAAAGATTAAAAATAGTGATTTATATAGTGAGAATAGTGAGAAATAGTGTAAGATTTAATTACTAATACATCTAAAAATGGAGGTTTTCCATTATTTCCTAGTTCATATGTAAACTTTACAGAAGTGAAACGACTATTTAATTTGGAAATGAAGTTTTCTACATCCGCAATCTTAGTGTCAAACACGGCAAAAATGTCATCCACAGACCTAAGCCAAATCCTAGGAAAATACTCGAATTCTTCTTTTGCTTCAGTTTCAAACCGACTCATGAAGACATTAGCAATGAAAGGCGATAAACAGTTACCCATTGCGGTTCCTTCATGTTGTTCATAAAACTTGTTATGCTTTCATTGCTTCATTGCATTGCTCATTGCCTTTCATTGCTAAAACTTATCGCCTTTCATTGCTAATGTCTTCATGAGTCGGTTTGAAACTGAAGCAAAAGAAGAATTCGAGTATTTTCCTAGGATTTGGCTTAGGTATGTGGATGACATTTTTTCCATGTTTGACACTAAGATTGCGGATGTAGAAAACTTCATTTCCAAATTAAATAGTCGTTTCACTTCTGTAAAGTTTACATATGAACTAGGAAATAATGGAAAACTTCCATTTTTAGATGTATTAGTAATTAAAAATAGTGACAATAGGTTAGAATTTGATATATATAGAAAAGATACTAGTACGATCAGATATATACTTAATGACTCTCACCACTGCTATCAACATAAAATGGCAAGTTTTAATTTTCTTGTCCATCGTTTACTAAGTTTCCCTCTCAGTTATGAGAGGTTTAAAAAAGAAAAAGTATTAATTAAAGATATAGCTGTGAGTAATGGTTATCCTAGAGATATAGTTGAAAAACTAATTAGGAAGCGTACATTTAAGGACACACTTCGTAATTCTACGACCTCTCAAAAGGATATAGAGGCTCCAAAATATGTATCCATCCCGTACGAACCCCGGTTTACTCGTGGTTTGAGTAAGGTTTTCAAAAACGTGGGTATAACAGCGATTCATTCGTCGAGCAACAAATTACAACAACTTTTAGACAATCCAAAGGATAAAATTGTTCCAAATGAAAGGTCTGGGATTTACGAAATTAGTTGTAATGATTGTGATCGAAAATATGTTGGACAAACGAGACGATCAATTAACACCAGATTTAAAGAGCATATGGCTCATCTAAAATATGGAAGAACAGATAAGTCTAGTGTTGCACAACATGCTTTTGACAACAATCATAGAATAGATATTAGTAATTTAAGATTAGTTAGAAATGTGACCAATAATAGACAGTTGGATGCATTTGAGAGCATAGAAATTGTAAAATGTAATAGTAGTATGAATAGCGACAAGGGACCCATACCGTATAGCCCGCTTTACGCGTTGCTTAGCAACCGATGATTGAACCGTGATTAGTCACGCGTAAATTTCACGGTGATATCATACCGTAGCCCGCTTTACGCGTTGCTTAGCAACCGATCATTGAAGCGTGATTAGTCACGCGTAAATTTCACGGTGATATCATTAGTGACGTCACCATGAAAATAGTATAAATATGGTATATTTTGTAGTTTAAGATTAGTTTTAATCGTCTCCGGATGATGCCAACTTGGTTGGCGAAACGCGCGTCGAGCGAAGTGAAAGTGTTTTGGTGTTTGTGGAAACTACTCCGAGTGTTACAGTTACATCAAAGGTTCCAGCCCTATCCAGTAATACTCTATATAACTCTAGCCAATCTGCTCTGTTTAAATACTGAATAAGATCAGTAGCTTTATTTTCTTTAAAACATCTAACTTCTATTGTTTTAGTTGTAGCTATCTGATTGTGAGCTTTGACTCCACATTTTATTAACACGAGTTATGCTAAATGATCGGCAATATTAGCACTGTGCATTTTACAAATATAAGTATTCTCAGCAAGATTGGTAAATATGTAATCAACTTTAGAGAAACTCATATACCCATGGATATTTGTAATTATCGTCGTCGCACTTGCGGATGATAGCATAGAAACATTGCTTACAATTACAGTAAATCATGAGAAAATTTTGTTCGGGAAGGGGCCTGAATCAAATCCGTTTTGTGATAATTAATATTTTTTGCTCAATTCTCGATTCATCCGAAAATGATAATCTTTCCGCGAACAGCTCTTAATCCGTCCGAATTACCACTTAAATTAAACACTGTATGTCTAATTAAAAAAGTTGCATCCCTCGAATTAAAACCGGCTCGATTTCCTTCCATTTTCCGAATAATTTAATGATTATGGCATTAGAGCTAAACCGAAAATTAATTAAACTTGAACGATTGAATATCAGGATGAGGATTTGCAATTCAGAATAATTGCGGTTGTAAGAAGTAAAGCATTGGCGCACAGAATAGATGTTTTAGGTCACTATTTTTTTAATGAATACAAATGCAAATGAGATACAGACAAACTCTACAGACGCTGATATTTTTATATGTGAAATTACAAGAAATACAGTTTGTTGTAATCCTAACTTAAAATGAAATATAAACTTCTATTAATTTTATGTTACTGCCCTTCGGGGCACTGCCACTGATCCGATGGAATAATCAAGTGCCTTATTAATCCTGTTTTTGTTTTAGTTTAACGAAGCACAGGATTGAACGCGGATCATTTAAATATCGGAGCGTTTGTTCTTGAAGAGGATCGACTGAATACTTTAGCTACGTACAGACGTAGCCCCAATAGATCATTAAAAACAAATTGGCCTCGATATGCTAGGTGCCTGTAAGTTTTCATAAAAGCATTTCTCGAGTATGACGCCTAACAAGGAGAGTGTTTCTTTGAAATAACGAATGCATTTATTAGAGAAATGTTAGAGGTACCGACATATTTTCTCCATCCTTGTAACAGACTTTGAGATTCTTAAATATGTATCCATTATCATTAATAGCATTGAGTCTACTGTCCCTGAAACGCAACATGATTTTGTCAGTAAACAGTAAACTTTTGTCTGTAAAAAAAGTCAGTTTCACTGTCATCAACTCATGTTATTAACCTCAGTGTTTGTCATGACATTAGACTGTAACACTCACACTGTTGATATTTTAAGATCGTCTATAAAAATAATATACCAACAATGTGTATAAACAATTTAAAAACATTTTAAAATATTTTTTTAAACGTCTATGTTAAATTAAAAACTTTAAATACATTAAGCTAATATCACTGTAAAAATATTTTCTAATTAAATTATATATTAAAATCATTAATTATAGCCATTTACCTAGTAAGACATTCCCTCAGTAAGTCCCATAGTGCTTATTGTCAATAAATAAATGAACACGTACTACTAAACAATGTTTTAAATCAAGTTATTATGCTCTCTGCTAGACAACTACAAAGTATCCAATGAAGGTATTTAATCAGAACAAATGATATCTAAGATGTTTTCATTGTTATGTTTTTCTATTAAATTATTATAAATAATACTTCAATTATCTATGTCGGACCTTTTATTAACTGTTAAACAGTTGTGTAACTGTATACACACCACATAGACTTCACTCAGACTCCTGACTTCATTTGTGGATTATACTTACCGCATATTTTATCTTACTCTTTCACAATATTTATGACATCGATTTAATTCTGTCTGACTTCATATAAAATTGGCATACGTGTCGCCAAAATGAATGACTAGGAAATCGTTTTATTTCACGTTTTGAAAAAACACGTCTCTAGATTGCACCAGTTGATTTCTATTAAAAAGCACATGAAACACCAGACGTGTAGCGTGTGAAGGTAAAGTCTTTGGTAATGTTGTTATATGATTTGGTCATTTAGTGGTCGTTTGTATATACGTATACATGTGTTATGTGATAACTGATAATGTGTATGTTCTGTATATGATGCTACACTAAAATTGACATGCCACTGATTATGAAATATGTTATGGGTTATCTGTCAAGAAACAGCTGACATCTGACATCAATCCATGCTAATTGCGCGCGCCATCTGTGCATATTTTATGTTTAAGAGGAAACAGGTAACAGTGTGACAGAGATATATGAATGCATTCTATTTAACATTGGGACTGTAGTCTGAGTGTAGTCTTTGATACACCAATTCACTTATAAATCTTTTAATGTAATTAGTTTCATTATCTAATATACTTGCATCATCAAAGTTGAAATTATGGTCTTCTGTTAAATGATGTACACTGTACAGCCAGCGCTGTTTGTACTTTTTTGTTTTTAAGTTTTTCACTACATGAATATTTATGTTCATTTAGTCGTGCCTTTATATGTTGTTCTGTTTTCCCTATGTATGTTTTATTACAATAGTTACAAGGAATTTTGTACACTACATTTGAATGACATTCCAACACGGAGAGAAATAGGTAGTAACAATAGTATTGTTATGAGGAGTATTGTTAGTAATAATAAAAATATAGTAACAAATACAAGACTTCTTGTAATAGAAATAAAAACAAATGTATTAGTTACAATAAAAAAATTGTTAACTTGTATTTATTAGTCATTGCAATATATATTATAATTACTGCAATGTAATTTATTAACCATAATAATTTAAGATTATATCAGTTACAATCTAACGTAGTGTGGGGCCGTTTAACAATGTATTTATTCAGGTTTACAATACAGTATTTTAACCGATACAATACTACTTGTCAGCACTATAATGTAGGGTGTAAAAACTTCTGATTTGCGCCATTTTAGTCTATTCAATAACATGTACCTCGCACCTACTGGTCGCAACTTGTGTGGCTGCCGAAATTTGCGGTAAATAAAGTAATCTGAAGTACTGTGAAGTGAATCTATAAGGAGATAGCTGATAGTTTTGTGAAAAGTTTATTAAGGGAATGGGGACTGGGGGAGGAAACAGTTGCATCCTTCAAAGGTAAAAGTTATTATAATAATGTGTTATGGTATGGGTTTATTCAAGTCCCAAAATGTGTTCTTAAATGCGACTGTTTACGGAACCATTTAGCGTAACTTAGGAATTTAGTTTCATTCAATTTAAGAAGTTCGACATCTTTTAATTCCTACGATAAATTAAATAAATTCTTAGCGAAAAACGAACTGCTCGTGCTCGAATATGTCAAATGTCGCTAATATTTTAAAAGAATTGTGCTTAAACACTTCGCACGAAAGTTAAAAACATTAAGGTTGAACAATGAACATCTAGTCTGGAATCGACGGCGCTAAAGCGAGTTACTGATTTTTTAGTCCATTTTGTTGGAACGTTACATGTTACATTATTGAGTTAAGTTTAGATAATTTGTAGAAAGAATAGGCGTTTCTTAACATATCTGAAAAAGATTTTTACTTTTAATAAAAAATTAGGAAATTTGAAGAATTTTGTGGAAAAACATCTCAAAATCTGCACGTTCAAACTGAATAATATTTTAAGGATACATTAGTTTTAGTAAATTCTAGGTACCAACTTATTATCAAATTACCAAAGAGTACCATTAGAGTACCAAATTTGAATTATTGATATTTATAGGAAGGGTTGATATTGGAAAAAATAACCATTAAAAATTTATGATTTTTAGGTTTTTTTTCTCTGAAAATGGAGCTTTGCTTCAAATCAGGTATACTTATGGAACGGAAATGGAACGTTGCATCAGGTATACTTATTTTTTTTATTTTAAGTTCATGACTTTGTTTTTTAAAATTAAACAATACATTACATACCTAGAATAAGTGTTCTTGTTTTCAATGATTATTTATTCATGGTTCTTTTCAAAAAATAAATTCCACAATTGTACTCGATACGGTGCATTGTTTGTACTCAGTACAACGCAATATTGTAAATCTATTACAATCCAAGATTGTTGTCGACAGTGTACAATACGAAATAGTTAGAATTACAATACATTATTTACAATAAACGAATTATGACAATAACAATTCATGAGTAGCTGTCAACTTTTTATTGTTATGTTTACTATAATTTTCTCATAATAGTTATAATAAATTTCTCTCTGTGAAGGCTAAAGGATCTTTCATATAATTGTGCAAGTTGCCAACAAATGGTAGAACACACTTTTTGTTGTGTTATTGGATAACTTGAATTTTAGTATTTCTAAAAACTGAAATATATCTTTATAATAATATTGTTTTGTAGTGTACTGAAGAAGTTTTTGAAATAAAGCCAAAGTCGACGTAGTGGAAATCCCCAATTTATTTATTTTTATCCTAAACCGACGAGGAAAAACTTGATTAAATACAATTTAGGATACTATTTATATAAAATTATTATTATTATACAGAGTGTCTTAATATGCAAGTCTTCCTCGCACAAGCATTCATATCACACAAGCACTCATTTGCACAAGCACATATAGTACAATACACACGGGTATTGCAATAATATCAGTCCAAAACATTGTCAGACTTTTATCATATGCTAATGAAATGTGCGCTATAAACAACTTAGTAGATTCCGAATAATAATTACTTTAATTTAACAATTCATGTCTCCCTTGGGGGTAGGCTATTATTAAAGTGTATATGCCGTCTATTGGTTAATTTGCATACAGAGGAAATTAAATTCGTTCCTAACAAAGCCTTTACTGTTGCGTGCGTCCTAAATCAAATCTCGGGCCGTTATATAGCTCGGCGATGTTTTAATATAAACTTGTGTTCTCCCCCAAATAAGGGCCATTTCGCCGAGCAGAAAGGACTCTTGGAGTGCAGACGTGACAACTTTTCAGTCTCGACGTTGGAGTGGCTGCCATGCGGATGAATTGGGAAACTTGAATTCGTACGAGAGCTTTGCAACCATATTGGCTAATTGATTAGTAATAATAACGTACAAAGATTTCGGAAAATAATAATATGCTAATACATTTTTCAAAACTCGTTTACATTTCATATTTAATATTACACCAACTAACAATAAATACTTAATAATCAAATTATTTTTAGTTTAGTCCATTATCTTCGATGACCCTCACTTTTCTTCTAGCTTGTCCCTCTGGACAATGGCAGGATCGATTTCTTGAATTTTCTGATCAACTGCGACGTCCGTTGTGGGCGGCTTCCCCATCCCTTGTCGGGCATTTTTCTGCTCAATATTGAAAAATCAAATTTCTCTATTGGCTGAGCCTGCGGTTCATTGGGATGATTGTCTAATTTAGAAACAAAGTCTGTGTTGCTTGCGTTACAACAGTCTCCAGTTACCCTTGCATAATATCTACTCGGTCTAAGCTCTAGTCGGTCGCATCCTCGTCATAATAATTTTCCTATGAAATTTTCCTGCCCCGCTTATAATTTAAAAAAGCATTTTTCTCCCTTTTATACAAACTTATTCTAACTGTAGGGTTAAACAAAAAAAGTTTGATTATATTGAATACAGTACTTAATCGAACATAACGCAGCGCAGCCTGATAATATTTCAAATGATCGGACTCAATCCTAACCGTCTTATTTATAAACTGAAAAGGATACTAGACTGAGCCAACTGGAAAGGATATTAGACTACTAAGGGACGGCCAAGGTAATATAAAAGCAAGAGTTTATGCTAAAAACTCAACAAAAACAGTTCTTTTTGCTCATGCATTGCTCATAGTGGTAGTGACACAACGTCGGAAAACGCAAACACCTAAACTATAAATTTATTAAATTCGAAAACAAATTTACAAGGAGTTGTTAAAACCTTTTAACAAACCAAATGTTACAAAACAGGATATTACTGAGGCTAGGGAAATATTTGCATTAACACCTCGATTGGCAATTCTAGTCGAACGGTTACTTTGTAACATCGAACGGTAACATTCGTTGCGGGTTTACCACCAAATTCAGGCTTGGTATGGAAATATTTTAGAGCCAGCAGAATGGGGATAGAAGAAATCGGGTGATACCTGTTCAATACCTGTTTTGACTACCGAAGTGGCAGCTCTTTTATCAATTTTAAGAGTTAATTTTGTGTGATTGCAAAAAACGCTTTGGAAAGCGATGCGGATGTTTAAAGTTGATTTAAATGTTCGGCTATGTGTATCAACTGTCACGGACAAGCATGGTTTAATGCGGAACGGACCGACGAAGTTGAATTTGAGCAAGAATAGAGCCTTTAGTGGATTAGGCCTCAATGGGAAACCACATAAAAAACGCACCGACAAACTGCACCGCTTGGGTGGTGTGAAAACGAGTTTAGTTTATTTATTTTTGTCATAGAAGATTACATTTTCAAGATATTAAAAAACCAGTCATTATGAGGGTGAAAAGGGGATGAAGCTCACCAGTTAGGGATAGGAACTATTCGATCCTGTATTTCTACACTTATCAACTGTCGATTCAGAAAATATGTCTTCACACATAAAGATTTCAAACTGGGCCACGGTATATTTTGATGCCTTTCTTCTTTTTCAAAATATCACGTCATTTCGGATAATTGTCCTGAAAACAGTAGTATTTGAAACTCCGTATCTTCAAGATAATTTTCACTGTGAAACACTAACTTTGTTTTTCATAATGGTTCCAAGCAATCTATTCTCTTACGTAGGTCAAAATTCGTGGTCGACTACTTTTGGGCAAATTAACCCTCTTTCTATTCCTGTATTATCTGATAAATACAAATCATCTAAAAAAATTCCGGTAACTTGGGGATCTTACTTGCATCTTGGGCTGATTTATATGTTTCTATATGAACTAATCAGCTGTGGTATAAAACCTAAAACGTGTATGTTAAAATAATTATATACGCTAATCACAGAAGGTGGATGATTTCGAAAGTACGATTTTAACAATTCCGATCTAACCTCGATTAAGAATTTATTAAAAATTAATCAAACTACAAAATAAAAGCGGACATTGTGCTACGCCGAATAATAAAAAGACACAATCCGCTTCGACACGAGGTTAGGCGAATCCAACTCAGTCGCATATGAACAGTCATATGTGTCATTCATTATGCAACCCAAATATGTATCTATTTTCCACCAATGTATAATCTCAGATTATACAGATAAAAAAGGCACAAATTAAACAGATAATTTATGACGCCAAAAAACGTAGGATCCGGACGAACGCGCGGACTCGGTGATTTTGAAAGTTGTTTAAAATCTGATGACGATGGTTTACTAGTAGGTACAAACATTTTTGCTCCTCGATGAAAATTGTCAATTCGAGTTTTTTCCCAATGAAATACAATATAGGTACTCTTTGACTTTATATATAAGGTAAATATGTGTAGTTATAAATGTAATGATGTTTTAGTCACAGTACTAAATATTCCATTTCGATATCGACTATCTGGTCACCTTCACAGCTACAATGCGAGCAAAATATTCTAAATAGTTTGATACATAAAGCGAATACTATTTGCGACAGAGAAACTATAATAGAGAAATTGCAAAAATATACTGATGGAGAGTTATTATGAAAAGGGGATTATAGAGGAGTGGTCTAGATTCAGGCTGTCTAAATCAGACACATGAATAACGTCCATTTAGTCGAGACAATATAAATCTGTCTAGTTTTGTGCACTTCCAGTTTATTAATTCCAGATGTTTCATCAATAATTGACACTAGCTTACTATCAATAAATAACATCGTCCTGTTACGATAGAATAAATAATACATCATCATCTGTGAGTGGTGAGTGTATATATGCATTTAATTAAATAACAGAAAAAACTGATAATAAAGAGACAACAGTTTCAACTACAATTATTTCCATCGAACTGACACCCTTGCTAAATAAACGGCACAATACCCATTTTTGGTCACCATATTACACTGGTATTTGGCCCGGCCGGCGCGGCGCTGGCGTCTCGTAATCGTCGGCACCTTGTAGCTTACCCCTAGTAATTTACCGACTACAACCAAATAAACAACACCTAATGCGTTAGTTTAGGTAAAAGAAACGAAATGAAATTAGCCGGACGAAATTCAAGGCACGACTGCCGCTAATAAAGTAGCCCTTTTTAACAAGTTTACCAACAGAGAACAGTCCATTACGCCAGGGCTCACTCGTTCCATTTAGCAGCAGATGGACGCTGAGCGCGACTGGATGGTCCGGTGAACAGGTGAGATATTTCCTGCTCGTACCACATCCCAAAACTCGATTTTACATCGACGCCACGGTTTTGTTGGTACAGTCTCGTATTTACTACGTAAGTAATTTTTTTGCGCACAAATGAACGAAACTGTTTACGTTTTGGTTATCATGGCGCGAATAATGACTTTATGCATAGCGCGCGGTAAAGTAAAATAACGTCTGTCGCTTGTGGCAACGGGCCGAAAAGAAATAAAGCTTTTACATCTTAACCGGTTTTATTCAAATAACTATATAGTATTTACGGTCTTTTTCACCATCGAAGCTTCTTCCAAAAAAAAACAAACTCTACCTTGTACCGTTCTCATGATTTCTTTGGAAGCAAACGCTATAAAATGTTCATCTGCTGCAGATGATATTTCTGCTGGAATCAGGACCAATCTTCCAAATTTACAATATCGGTTAAGATATCGTTAACAATTTTTGCTGGTGACAAACAGATTTTAAAAAAATTAATTTTAATTGCATGTATAACAGGGCGAGCCGAAAAACACCGAAAAAAATGTAATTGAGAAATTTGAATCTAGTAAACTAAACTTGTATATTATGGTGGTCATAATACGCCATATGAAATTTGGGCCCTATTAAATATTTTTTAACCGGACCCCTGGGGCATAAAAAATATTTTTTGGGGTGGGCTAGTGTTTAAAATATAAATTTTGGTCTTATTACCTCTCATAACAATTTTTACCTCGATATAAAAAGTTTTAGCCAGGCCCCTAGGACAAAAATTTAAAATAGTGTTTACTTAAAATTACTTTTGCCATATCCCATAACTCATCATCTGACAAATGTTGCGTCATGGGGGGTTCTGTTACAGTACTATTCATCCAGTTTATCAGATCTACATAATCCTCTGCCTCAAAATTAATGTTGAGTACTTTGAAGATGCGATTTTTCATGTCAGTTTTCCTAGCCTTTAAAACTCTTCTAACCGCAACATCCCTAATATGTAGACGTGTATCTGCTAACATAGCGATTAGAAGGTTATTCGGATGCGCAAAATAAGCATTATCTTGAATCACCTTATTAATAATTAACAAAACATCATTTGACAGCTCTCTTGAGACTTGGATTAATTTCCATAGATGCCTGGCGCCGTATTCCAATTTTTGTTGCGTTTTTATTTCAAACCACATACGAAAGTACACTTTTAGTACAAACTCAGCCAGTTTATTTAAAGGTTTGGAAGGATCAGTTGTAGCTACGTATACTCCAAGAATGCGGTTGGCTATCGTTAACCAAGGAGAGTGTGCCAATTTTCCTGGACACCTATCAGCTAAATTCTGAGAACACACTCCATCTCCGATTGCTTTAGATATACAGATACTGTTGGTCAGTACTTAGATCATTTTTATTTACAATAGAAAGATCAGTTTGTATGGGGTGAAACTTAACAACAGGCATTTTTTCGCAGTTGGGAAGAATCGATCCAATGGGCCCGGAATACGAATAAGGACCTTTCGTGTGCCCGTCTAGTTTTTGAAGCAAATGCCGGAATGGAAACTCGTTATCACGTGACCGGCATATACTCCATTGTAATGATTTATTTGCCTGTGTTTCTATGAGTCGAATTACCCCACCTTTCCAGCCGATATTAACATTTGCGCCATCACATCCAATAACAACTAACTACCTTAAATAAATATTACGGCTTTATAAGTATGATATTATTCCTTTGGTAATATCTACAACCCGGGATTGATTAAGGGCTTCATGCCCTAATTAGGAACTATCTGGTTCTTCAATTAAAGCTATATGTTCTTCAGTTTTTACCATTCACCTCGCATTTTCGAAAACTATAGTTTGATCCTTTCTTCCATCGAAATAAAGACCATTAATTGATTTGTTGCAGTTATTGTTTTCATGTTGAAGTCGGCTTCAGTTTTTCTGAATACCTCTCCTAATCTTATTTTTGTCGATGAATAGGTTCGTATTATCTTTGGAAATCAAATCAACATCTTCTAAAACAGCATTCGCAATTTTTGCAGCAGTCCTATATGACACACCTGTCAGATCGGCGGCTTTAGAAGTATAAGTAAGCTTAAGTCTTTTTTGCTGTTAACTGAATTTTTCTTGTTTCCTGAACTAGGGGATAAAACCACATCTTCTCCATCGTTTAAGTCCGGCTCTTCTGACGAACTTTCGCTATCACTGGCATTTATAACAGCGTTGATGATATAGTTTTGCAGATGCTAACGGAGAGTTTAGGATATGACAAAGACCACTTGGGCTAGCCAGAGGTTCTAAAGATGCAGTTGAACTAACAGATGGACTTTGCGGCAATTTTCTATTATGTCTTTTTAATAAAACATTTGTAACATGCCGGTTGGTATTGCCAATCGCCATTTTCCTGAAAGTTCTCTGGTCTTCTATAAAAGTCCATTCTCAATTTGGTATTTTCTTGTTTTTGTCATATTTGCACAATAGTCTGTTTTCACATTTACACGAGCAAATATCAAGCAACCGATTGGCATCAATTTTAAACTTTTAACTTTTCGATGAAAAAAGAGTTTTTTTGCCTTTAAAAGATTTAATGAGTATTTTGTGCACAACAGTAGGCAGAGAAGCTTTTTGCCAAACAGCTTCTATTTTGATGGCCACAATATTTGCAACATCCCTTGACGCTGGTTGCTTGCTTCCATCACTTTTCAATATTAAGCGAACGCTTTCAAAATACCTTATCATATCTTCGTACATTGGCAATAGGTACACTAGTTTCTTCCGGTAAAATATCCTGTACACTTTCAAAAATCTACATAAAAAAAACTGGCACGAGTTTGCTTTGAAATTTTCTGTAAAAATGCGTCGATCAAATAAATAAAACACAATAAATATTAACCAAATTTCACAAAATTTAAATTTTACGAATTCCGACTAATCGCTTGCTGTGGTGACCACGAACTGATCATCACTACATGGTTTAAACGCTGCGAGTCTTTGTTTTGACTTGTTATAACTTGCAGGTCACGCGGGATCACCTAGCCCACACCAATAGCAACCGCTATTGGTGTGGGCCCCTACCGTTTTTTTAAACCAAAAATAAATTTTGGGGGTCCAGGGGCCCGTCAAATTTTTTGCAGCTAGCCGCATTGGAATATCTAAAAAAAAAAATTCGGCCCGGCCAAATGTATAATATTGGAAAGAATGTTATTTGTCTTCTTATTCTTCTTCTTTTGGCTCTCTACACTTAAATAACTATTCATTAGTTCTGTTCTAACCCATTATTTTATTTATTACCTACAACAACCAATGTAAGTGTTCAAAAACACAGCCTGCGATCAAAGTTTCCTATAACACACGGTACAAATATCGCCCAGCTGCGTAAAAAAATCGCAGAGTTTCATAAGAAATCCATGAGAAACCGTCATGTAATCAAACTGAAGTAGGCTGAGATAAGTGACTGAATAAGTAGATCGTAGGTAAAGTATAGTACGTAATACGTATTGTACGCACTCATGGAATTGCGCACTTCGGTTTCGTATGCGTAACGTTTCCATTAGTGCGTAAAATGCTTCTTACAATACTTATTACGTAATATACTATTACATTAGTATAATGTGGAATGTACTTTCTATATGCACTTTTATATGTATGACATTTTTCGGATGGATACCTACCCATTATATAGTACTGCAGTTACATGTGTCGTAAAAGGATTGTAACCTTGAACCCTTTATTGTGGTAAAATATTTCACCCATATAAATTGTCCTTGCGCCTTGCACCCTTCTCATAAGTATACCTCTCAGAACACTGTTTTTTCTATAAAAAGGAATCATTCCTTTCTAACGAGATACTTTTCCTGATTTACCTGTGTCCGCATATTACTTAACAAGCCTACTATAACTCTTTCGCACGGTATAAAGCATGTCGCTCCTACATCAGGGCCCTCTACGACCCACATCAACGGAAACCAGCGAAACTATTATGTTAAAACCGCCAAAAGCACCACGCCGCAGCCATGACAAAAGTACATAATACGGTTTCTTTGTAACCCCACTCAAGCGGCGCCGTTCCGTCTCTGCTGGTTGCATAAAATTCCACAAAGCTGGCCCGGCACGTCGGAAGATATACGAGTCCTTTTAGGACTGTGTATACACTTGTTCCCGTTGTGTTTCCGTGTTTTCTTTTGTTTTCGTCGTATTTTATACTGTCATGATCATTTCCTCTTACCAGGCACTTGATTAAAAGCTTACTCCAAGAGTGGAAATGGTCCTAAGAGGTGTTTTGCACGAGTAAATATTTTAAAAACGTTTAATATATCATTCCTGTAGACGAAGTACAATAATTATTATGGTATACTTTTAGATCGATATGTAGAACACGAGGTATAATAGTTAAAATCTTTCATATTGAAATTTGGTGATTCTAAGCATTTTTGTTTTGATTTTGATCAGCTTTTTTCGACTTTTTAATTTTCCACTTTTGCCGCTGCCTATGATTTTTAAAATAATACCATTTTTTTGTATATATCTTGTTTCTGGAAACTACACAATTTCCTTATAAATATAAGGACACAAGGAGGGATATAAAATATAGTCCAATATCTAGAGAGATTCGCCCTGCAAAAGGTGGAGAAGCGACAATTTTTAAATAACTTGTTCAGATGTGAGCCTTAAAAAAATGTTAATTTTCCTGAGCGAGGGACCGCGAGCAGCCATCTAGAAGTAAAGGTACAAATAATTAGGTTTTTGAAAACAACGGCAGCAATTGATCCAACGACGAAAATGTGTTTATCAAAGTTAATGTAGATAAAATTCATATCTGATGGATATCATAATATAATCAATGTTATAATGGATATGTTAAAGATGAGAGCACAAAATACATGGAGGGATCACGTTGATTAAAAATAATGCAGGCTTCAACACACATACTGTTGGACGAGGCAACGATCCCAAACGTATCGTAAGAAAAGTCTCTAAGTAACGACAAAATATTGAATTTATTGAATAAGTAAATATTGAATAAGTAACGACATTTAAAATATTGAATTAAGAGCAAAAATTTAAAGCTTCTATAGCATGCTAAAGCAAGCCACGAACGGCGCGGATAGGCTCATAATGAACACATCAAGAAGCCTGACCTATTTCTTTGACTGTAATAGTTGTTGGAGAAGACATTGATCTCTTAGTCATTCTGACAGGCACATCAATATAAGCCAACATATATGTCCGTAAACCTATAAATAAAAATAGTTTGCAACATGTATATTGGATAAAGAGGATAGTAGATAAAATTACTTTGACACGTCTTCAATTAGAGACTCGAATTTTTAAATGTGTTGCGAACAAATCCTAATCTTCACGAAATTATAAAAGCATTTAAACAAATAGATATAGCTAAGACTGGAGAATACTGTCTTCTTAAACTTTATGGCTATAATAAAAGAGAATGTATATACGCCAGCACTTGGAGGAACAAATGCTTTATAAAATCAGTATACAGGAATAAATTTAACGTCGCATTCCTCCTACAGAGACATCAAGACAACAGTCGTTCCGAACGTATCATCAGGTACAGCGATGAATTGGTGGCGAAAAATCTGCAGATCAATGGAGAAGGAAGAAGAACAAAAATTGTCTTGTCCCGATAACTACACAACGCCCTGCTCCAGAGGTTGTTCATAAACTAATTTCCTGTAAATGCAAAAGGGGATCTCAGGGAGCATGTGAATGCAGACAAGCAGGTCTCAACTATTCTATAATTTACCCGAACTCTGACAATACATGTGATAACATGCCTCAAGAATTGGAAAATGTTATTAATATGAATACACTGATATGATCTTATAACCCATGTGTAATGAACTAGATACAGAAAGTATGAAAGTATGAAAATGCTACTGTGCCAGAAGAATTGATCCCACACGACTCTAATACTTCGTTGCCTTCAACTAGTAAAAACATCGATAAACCCTGGGGTATCAAAGCGAAGAAAGTGTAATTTTCATTTGTTAATTAATATGCGAATTAGGCCTACTGGGGACCACAGAAAAAAACGTGCCATATATACACTATACCTCATGGTGGTGGAATGGGTTATTTTTTAGCAAATGTTCTTAAATTTATTACATTCCTAATTCTGCTGTGAAAGCAACGAGTAAAGAGATCTTAAAAAAATCTCTTTTTTATTCGCAATTTATTTCAATATGGCGGAGGCAGCGGTAAAGCTACGAGGTGGCAAAT
The DNA here is from genome assembly GCA_964058915.1 of Tetropium fuscum. Classification (NCBI taxonomy): domain Eukaryota; kingdom Metazoa; phylum Arthropoda; class Insecta; order Coleoptera; family Cerambycidae; genus Tetropium; species Tetropium fuscum. The sequence goes on along the minus strand of CAXKVY010009181.1, from coordinate 9,944 downwards.
TAAAAATTTGAAATGGATCTATATCAGCAAGAATACAAAGAAGTGCTACAATGTCCCTCTTTATAGAAGGGAATTAGTTGTTTCTGATATGTAGAGCACGAAGCAGATAGTCTCGAAGCAATGAAGGTAAACTCATCTACAACAATCTAAACTAGTTACATAATACCTTAGAGAAATAAAAAAATGGGACTTTTGAATCATTACATAACCACATTTTCTAAAGATGACATGATCTTCAACATTTAAAAGATTAAATGATCTCAAGTTAGACAATAGAAAAAGCAATAGGTCCTAAATTAAGTATATTTTCTATATAGTTTCTGTATAGTTTCTGTTGATACTACTATACTATTACAAAAAAAATTGCCAATGCAAGTTCCTTAATTCAAAAAAGATGTTCTATGTTCACTCTATATGTCAAATTCTATATAACTTGTTCTAAGAATCTGAAATATCCAGCAGCGTTAGGCTCATACACAAAAATAATAAATGTGGAGTTGACATTCACACATAAATGTTTCTACGATTCAAGGATAATGCATGGATACATTAAACTATACGGATTGCGCCTGATATCAGCTTTCCGTCCGCCTCCCATACATAATGCATGAACCCTGATCTCAGTTCCTTCAGTTCCAATAACGATCTGAATAAGAATCCGATGTCACGGGCAGATAACGCACATAAACAAAGTGAAAACTCAAATAAACATATGATTTTCTCAAAAGAAACCGGGAAAACGGGTAATGTCCTGAGGCGGGTTTACTTTCCTCTGCGTGTATGTGTGTGAGGTCCGTTGGCTTCCGGCCGTATCTTTCCTTTGCCACATCTTTCCTTTGCCACCGCGAACTTGAAAGCAGGGCACTTTCTCGTACTTAAAGAGGAAATCCTTTCGGCGAAAAGCTGGGAACTACGTGTTCCCGGACAATAAAGATTCCAACTTTGAGACTTACTCTCGCATGGACTTAATTACCTACCGTTGTGTACTGGAGTTGTGGATGTTTTCAGAGGCACCTATTCCAGGTTTGCCGTAGGCGATTTGCATCAGCTAGATTTAAGGGTTTTAAAAGTTACAATTTATATAAAATGTGGACCATTCAAGTATTTTCCGTAACTACTTTACAGACTTTTGGTTGTAATTAATTTATGACGCAGATCCAAATAAAAAAAAATCTTTCAAAGCTTCAAAAAATAATACCTAATAATACCAAAATCCACTGTTACATATATATATATATATATATATATATATATATATATATATATATATATATATATATATATATATATATATATATATATATATATATATATATATATATATATATATATATATATATATATATATATATATATATATTTTAAAGTGAAAATAGAAACTTTCACAGATGTTAGTAAGATAGAAATCTCTAAAATTTAATATCCAACGTATGAACATGATTACATACCTACATAGCGTATTGATGACATAAGATTGATTGCTCTAAAGGTATACAAATTGGTATACAGATAGTTAAAATTTAACACAACAAGATTACAAAGTCAGATGTTAAACATAAGTTTCCAAAATAATATATTTAGCGTTAATAACAAATAAGAGTGGCATGATTCTAGATATCATAGTGCAAGCACAAATAAAAAAATCACTTTCAGAAGCTGTGTGGTAGCGAAATATAAATATAAAATGATTTGACAATTAGGTGAAATATGTAAAACATGGACATATCACGTAGTACAGTGAAATAAAGCCATATAATAAAGAAAATGTGTGATTATTGTAATGACAGTACCTGTCATAACATTGCAACTCTATAGCAAGATTACAGAGAGAGTAGAAAAACATACTATTCAATAAAATAGATAAAAATTAGGAAACAAATAGACGTTAAATAAATAGGAAATAGTTAAGATAATTGTTTAGTGTGCAAAAGACATTTATAAGAAATGTAATACTTATATTAAGGTTAAATAAACATTAATAGTGAGAGTTAAATCATAATGTGACAGCGCTATAGACATTTTAAAATAATACGTATCGTGTAAACATTAAATTTTCTAGTGCACGGGATAAAAAAAAACAGAGACCCTTGCACTATATTCACAGAATACATTCTATGTCTATGAGATGATCATTTTTTCACTCATTAATCAAATTTCGCCAAATTTCTTTATAAAATAAAACCAGATATATATTTGTTTCATGTTCTTTTAATTGTTGTATATGGCTTGAAAATTTTTTATACCTACCTACAGTAAATTTCACAAAAGCCTTAGAGAATTCACTACTGGGGAGAGAGTACTACATGCTTAAAAAACAAAAAAAAAAGGTAAGAGGTAATGAGCTAGCCTGGGAATAAAAAGAGGTAACTAAATTAATAAAAAACCCAATATATATATATATATATATATATATATATATATATATATATATATATATATATATATATATATATATATATATATATATATATATATATATATGTATATATATATATATATATATATATATATATATATATATATATATATATATATATATATATATATATATATATATATGTATATATATATATATATATATATATATATATATATATATATATATATATATATATATATATATATATATATATATATATATATATATATATATATATATATGTATATATATATATATATATATATATATATATATATATATATATATATATATATATATATATATATATATATATATATATATATATATATATATATATATATATATATATATTTATATATATATACATATATATATATATATATATATATATATATATATATATATATATATATATATATATATATATATATATATATATATATATATATATATATGTATATATATATAAATATATATATATATATATATATATATATATATATATATATATATATATATATAAAGAGTGTGTCACTAAGGTCGACGAGGTATGGTGTTAGGCAAAGTATGGGCCCTAGAAGTTCGGGGAATATGGAGAGAGACTTCGACCTAACTGTTGGGAAAACTTCCATTCAAAGAATCAACGATCTCTCCGAGAAAAGTGTGAAAAGTTTCTCCTAGTTTGTTATGAAACCCCATCTAATAATTATGGTAATTAGTTTGTCAAAAAATCCAAATAGATTACGCCATTTATATATCCATCAATAAAATAGGGTCCGATAATCTCACCATCTACAATGCCACACCATGCATTAACACTCCACCTATTTCAACATATAAAATAAAAGAAAAGTGTTATCTACATATGAAAGTGAAATACTTGTCGAATACACCGATAATATTATATTACAACAAACCGATAATATTATACTACAAACAACAAAATGCCACTTACAAGAGTAGTCAGATGAGATAAAAACAATCGTTAACGTAGCTATAAAGCAAATGTGGATGGATCTAAATTTTATAAAGAACATTGCAGATAAGGTGTCCGTTCAAATATTTAGTAAAAATTTAGTAAAAATATGTAGTCAATATACTACAAGATTGCAAGAGAAACAATATACGCATATTTAACATGAAAGAAAAAAAAAATGAAAATACAATGCAAGAAGTTATCAATCTATTAAATTCCAATTGCCAATTGGCAATTCAATTGTTAATTGCCAATTAACAACAAATGATGTAGCAAGATGTCACCGAATAGATAAAATAACAGAAAACAAAGGGCCGTATATCAAAAATTCAATAACTACCATACAAGGATTTTATTTACATAAACAAGAAGCTATTAAAAGGTTCTGGGGTTGTCTGTCAGGGAAGATTTAACTGCTCTCCAGGTGAAACAACTAAATGAGGCGATAAGAAAAACTTGTATTTGTGGATGACTCTGGGGATAATGCATACAGGAGTGCTGAAGATAGCATAACATTAATTTTGAAATGGTTAAATTTTAGTTTATGTATAAATATACCTATGTAGCTTGGCCTATAGACACAATAGAACGAAGATGATCTCCAATCTTTATCCAACCGTGGGGTTAATGGATCTTTCTGCTCATTGAGCCATTGCTGCATTTGGTGGTAAGTTCTATAAGAGTGTTATTTAGCAACCTAAGTGGAAGTATAGCCAAGTTGAAAATATAATGCACAGGCTGTTTTGAGATCGTCTGCAAATAACATTGGTGGCGAAGAGTATCCAAATCGTCAGTGTTTTTAGATATGAACATGGAATGGAAAAAATGTTTTACAGCATCAGACACTGCTTTTGGATCTGGATCATTGAATATAAGAAGCTTCCTGTGAAACGCCTTGTTATCTTGAACTTTGTCAAATGGCGCTATTTTACGATTTCATTCTGCGTTACTGCTATATTCGCCGATCCCGAAAATTATGTCATTTTTGCCCCCTACATATCTCCGTAACCATTCACTTTACCATAATTACCATTTTGATTTTACCATAATGACCATTTTTATTCTAAATTTAATGTAGATCAATTTCGTATAAGGTGACATTTGCGCCAGGCCTAGTAGTCTTTGAGATATTTGCGGAAAATTGTGATAAATTTATATGTTTCAGTTTGGCCGTTGTGTTAGTTATACTCTACTATTAATAATAAAGAATTATGACAAAACTACTATGACTCGGGCAATATTTGTTCCCTCGTCATCAACATTTGTCTCGAACTCGAAGCAATAGCCGGCACGATTTGGCGGAATTTATTCGACACCTTCAATTTGCCAAGGCGTAACGGCGGCAATCCAACAAGAGCCTAACCCATTGACTTGAGCCATCGAAGGCATCGGGGAACAAATGGCACCGGGAGCAGAATGACCGACGTCGGCGCCGAATCGAGCCACGCTATCTGCACTTCGCGCTTAATTAAACTCTGCCAACTTCTCACATCGTGTGTGTGCCCAAACATACAGTACTAATTCGCCCGCTCCACCGCACTTACGGGGCGGATAATACGCACCTGCCTCACTGGAGTTAATGTCGGGGCGGCTTAATAGATTGTCACTTGTTAGCGTCGAATTAGGACAAGGTCGTAGAGGGCATTGCATATGCGAAGGGCAGAAAGCTATTGGCAATATCATACAGATAAAGACAACACTGATATTGTAAATTATTGTAGACCTTTTGATGTCATGTGGCCAATGGTTGATACAGTAGTCGATAAGTAAATAATTAATAGTATTAATGAAGATGTTAAATAACAATGGCTCCATGAGGGACCCTCGAAAATCTTCAGAAGCGGAACATTAGTGGAATATTTTAGCCTTAAACTTAGATCTAGGTTTAAGCTATTATGTACTAGTAAAAAATAAAATTAAGACATTCCCAGCTCCCAGTCTCTGCTTACAAGTTGAACAGACGAAATTTAATTAAAAATAAAATAGACAAATGGGCAGTAAATGAAAATTTTCCAAATAAACATACGAAAGTGCAGTAAATTAATATATATTTTAATATTTATAATTCACACTAAATCTCTAATTGTTGTCTTTATCTCTATGATATTGCCAATAACTTACTGCTCTTCGCACATAAAATTCCCCCTACAACCTGGCCTTAATAGGAAGCTAATAAGTAACAACCTATTGAGCCGCCCCGACATTAACCTCTAGACGTATCCGATCTCCATTTCAGCTATTTAACAAACAATAAATGACAGGCTGGCGCCCGAAAGAAATACCACACCGAGGTAAGAGCGTCTAATTATAAATATATGAATTATATGGAATTTCTTATAAAATACCTATTTATTTTGTAAGAAGTTTTATAAGACAGTATCTTTTTCATATATTACAAGTAATCTAATGGGACTGAATAAAATATCGTTAGTTAAAAAAAACAGTTTTTTGGGTTTTTAGAGCTTGTTTTATCAAACAAAATTAAAGGTTTTTGTTAGGTCTTTAAATGGCCTTAAAAAATTCCATGACGAATACAAAAATATAATAAATATATAGGGTATTTAAAATAACGAAGCAAGTGCTAACTTCTGACATAATCGGTTGTACTAGAAATGTGAAAATATTTTAGAAAAATTATATACCTAATAATTATTAAACCAAAAATACAAATTGTTTAAGAGATATGTTTAATTGCCTACGAGATATGAAGAGCGAGATATGCTTTGATTTATGTGATAGAGAATTACTCGTATACAGTGAGGTCAAAAAGTGTAATCCCATCTAATTTTTTAACAAATGAAAACATTTACTTAAAAGTATACATAGGTAAATTAAATTGATTTTACATAACACTTAATCGAAATTTCTAATCTATGTTTTCAAAATGGCAACTGGGCGCCATTTTGAATATTTTTTAGAGACATGGGTTTCTGTGGCATATGATTTTGAACAGCTCAGCGAATATAGATTCAAAATCACTCTGACGCATGACGTCGCCAAATGTTCAAATCAAAATTCTAATCTGTTACGAGATATACAAATTGGTTACGAGATATGCATAACCTTTCATGAAAAACCCGTATATAGTGAGGTCCAAAAGTCTAATTCCAACTAGCTTTTCAAGAGGTATAGACATTTACGTTAAACTTCATTCCGTTCACAAAACATTAATTTAAAATTATATTAATTTTCTAATAAATGATTTAAAAATGGCGAGTGGGCGCCACTTTGAATATATTTTGATGCACGAGGTTGTGTGAAACCTTATTTTAATCGTGTCATACAGTGGAATGTAGAATACAGAATCGAAATGACGTGGCAAAGCAAGATTGGGGGCTACTTCAATTTAAGATTGGCATACGTCTAGGCTTCGATTATAAACATTATTGATTAATATTATGTTGATGGAATGATTGATATTGTGTAAGCCTGAAAATATTAAGTCTATACTAAAGGTTAGTCAATTTTAAATTGGCGATTTAAAATAGCGAATTTTACGCCATTTTAAAAGAAAATATCACCATATGAAAATCCGCAAAAGTTCCAGGTCTATAGCAGTCCCTTCTAAAGTTATTTTTCGAGGGAAGTAATTAACTTCGCACATCGATAAAAATATATGCCTATCTGAAATCAGCGCTGGCTAGCCCTAGCCGCAAATTGAAATTTACTGCTCGCATTCACGACCTGTTTACTCCCACGGACGTCTTTTTGTTCCAAGCCTGCTCTTCTACATGACTACCTCTCGAGCGGAGCCGATCGGACTCCCTGCTCAGATGACTTTTGACGGGAATTCACTCTTAGGGAATGGTTTCGCGGGATTTGGAAAGAGTTCGTCATCGGATGAACGAAAATCTGAAATATTAAATGTATTCCTCGGAGTTCTTAATATTTTTTGAATTTATACTACGAGCTATTGAGAACAGTAAGGAAATATCACGAGTTATTGTTTGCATTTGGATATGGTAGAATATAAACAAACATGTTTTAAATAAATATCAACAGAATGGATAAATTAAAATAATCACTGCTCCAGCATTTTTTGTTACTATAATTAGGTACCATGTAGATGGCATGATGCTTTCATATCATATAACATATTAGAATTTAGAAAAAGTATGACATAAACTTAACACTAAACTACATCAAACAATACAATACTAGCACTATGCTTATTCCCACTGAAGAACTTCTGCTATTATTATTCAAAGGATCAATAGTTTCATTAGTATGGGTACTATTGTTAATTTCCAGCATCACTTCATTTTTCAGTTCCTGAATAGCATCGGCCTTTTCCAACTCCTCTGTGGTAGCTAGAGTTATTTCTTCGTCAGGATTCTCTTCCAAAACAACATCTTCATCCAGGTCCTCATCTTCCGGTTCGTCGTCATCTTCTATATATTCGTCATCGTTACCTAGCGCAACACTTGAATTAAATTGTTGCACTTTTCATATGATTTGAAGAAAGAAAATGAGGCTTTTTCATGTAACAATATTTTAATCGTAAAATAATAACAAGGATTTGCTAATTTTATATATTTATTTAAAAAAAATCTATCACTTTACAACTTTATTATGACATGTAGACTATAGACATATTATTAAGTGTGTGTATTTTCGATGTAATTTTTACCGCTGTCTCAGTTTCTTCCTTATCTTTTTAAGCATGGGTTAAGCAGGTGGAGGAATATTTACCTCTAGCGTATCTATACAGCGTGCGTTTCTCAGAGACAAATGAAGATGCAGGTGGCGTCGAAGACTCAGCCAAATTGTGTGCTACGCGAGTGTGTCCTAAGAACAGAAGAACCTTTTAGGATTTTAAATTTGCTTCGATTCGTTATATCGCAAATATTTTTTGGCGGTAAAATTAATACCCACCTTTTCTCTTAATCATTACGGTCCTTTCTACCTTCAGCGAGCCATTTTGCTCGTAGGTTTTGCACGTGCAGTTCATGTAGTCATGCGAGCAACTGAAACATTCCTAGTATTAAAAAATTGTCATGTGTAAATAAATACCCTTTGCTTCAAAATTAACACACCAGTGAAATTTTGCCTCAATTTTAAATTACGGCAAATTTTACTAGTGTGTGTAATTTTGATGCGAAGTATGGTATAGATATTTCATAAGCACAGACAAGGGATATTTACCATCCAGTTCCAGGACCGAGACAGTCCAGTGCTCCCTGTTTCCTGGAAAAAACGAAATTTACGACATGTAGAGACATTATTTAGGACTACTAACGTATACTTATTTAGGCACGTAGATATGAGGTGCTTTTTGCTAGTCTTGAGTGCGTCATTGCCGTCGACGCGCTCCCGCCATTTGGACCAAGAAGACTTAACTACAGGAACTGTGGACGACTTGTCTGTGGGATACTCGCAGAACTAGGGACAGAGTGGAAATTTATTGACAGATTTCGGTATGGTAGGTACGAATGTGTTACAAATATTTCACATCGAATGCCTTAATAATTGAGATATTATCAATTTCTGATGAGGTGACGATTATATTCGATTGTAATTTTTATTTTTGTTCAACTAGGTACTAGATTAATACCACATTCATGTTTCCACATAATTTAGACGTCGCGTCGATTCAAAGATGCAGTTTTCAGGTGCACCGTATCTGGTGCAGGTGCACCGAAAGGAACCGTTCCCCAACTTAAGTAACATCGTCGTGGGAAGTGTTGTCGTCATTTTACAATGTCACGTAAATGCACTCGTTGCCCAAAAGTTGACAGCATTTAATTTTTCCTTTGGAAGAGACACGATGTTTTATCACAACTACCAAAAGGATGTGCAAAAATTCTATTCTCGAAGTCCTTTTGCAAATAAAAAATTTATTTTTGAATTTTTTGACATCGGGTATCCGCAGATCGATCCGTAATTAATAGTTCTACAACTTTTGTATACAACTTTTTTTTCATTTCATGGCACCATTACAGAGTAAAATTGAAAAACCCGTTTCTGGTAATCTTAGGGCCCAATTTACTATGAGACCCGTAGGTGCCAGTTGTTTGTATTTTGGTTTATTGAAATCTAAGAAAAATATTCGATTTTTTACATATTTTTGTTTACTGTATCTCCGAAGTGAAAAATAACATAGGGCCAAAAATAGGCAGACTGCGATCTATACTAATAAATAAAGTGTCTGTAATGTCAAAAAATAAATTTTTAAATTTTTTGTCTGTCTGTCTCTCCGTTCGTCCCTTCGGCCGTCCGTCTGTATGTTTCGGCTAATCTCCGAAACGGCTGGACCGGTTTTGACTTTCACTGGCAGATAGCTGATCTTATAAGGAGTAACTTGGGCTACTTAAATTTTAGAAAAAGAATTAGGGTTCCGCGCATAAAAAATTCAAATCCATGAAATTGTGAGTAAAATCCGATCTACGAAACGGCCGGGTCTATTTTGACGGAACTTTCACTGGCAGATAGCATCAGCTGATGTTGTAAGGAGTAACTTAGACTACTTTTATTTTAGAAAAAGAATTAGGGTTCCGCACAAAAAAACAACATCCGATTCAAATAGGGAAGTATACATCAAATTAA